>ML794434.1:194347-217950 GCA_009831015.1 Picea engelmannii | reverse complement strand
ACCAAATTCCACGTTTGTCCTCCCCAACCCCAAATCCACGAGAAGTCGATGTGATGTTCAACCACGAAAAGACGAACACCGAGAATGTTAATCGTGGGTTTCGGTGGTTGATGATCTTGGGGGATGCGAATTCCTCGTATTTGGCAGGGACTCGATGCGGGCTGACAAGTAGACATTCCAGACAGAGTTTGTTACTTCCTTCTCTACCTCTCAAACCAAGTAAAATGAAACAAGATGCCCTCGATGAGATACGCATACCTGCAGCTGCAATATTTGGTGTATATCATATGAGCAGCTAATGCGTAGCGGCTTATCTTTATCTTTTCTGGCAATATGTCTTGCCAATTCTCTAACTTGCTCGTGCATTGTAATTTTATGGCACCCTTTTGATAATACATTAGGTACGGAGATCTGAAATCCAAATGATCAACCAATAAAATCAAACGAAAACATAAAAGAGATTCGAGGGCTATGTGACAGATGTAAAAGAAATGTTTCTTACATCCAAAAGAGCAACCTCAGACTGCACGTCGGAACAAAATTCCAGAAAGCATTTTTGACGGAGATCGTTAAGTCTGACCTCAACGTTGTCCCAACCTAATCCCTTCAGGACTCGAATAGCTAGTTCTTTTGCTTCTCCCACCAAGAAACAACCGATGTCCAAAAATATTCCCTTCTCTTCATCAGTCTTAAGAGCCTCGTAACTCCACATGAGTCTATTTATTACAGACTCTGCTTCTGTCAGTGGCTGTCCCTGATTAAAGTAGTTGTTCAATTGCTGCATCCAATCCTTTCGGTCAGGGTTATCACCAAGCTTTTCCCCCAAGACTTCTAAGCATAGAGGCAAACCCCCACAAAATTTCAAGAACTCCTCCACCAAAGTTTCATATCCTTGAGGTGGTTTTGATTGGACGAAAGCGTGACAACAGAAGAGTTCCCGGGCATGCTTTCTCTTCAATGGCTTTACATCATATAAAATAGATTTCAGGGCTCTGGGTATATCCTTATGACGAGAAGTTATGAGGATGAGACTACCAGGTTCCACCGCGTCCATATCCAGTAGACTTGTTATTTTCCCCTTATCGTCCACATCATCGAAAACAACCAAAATTCGTTTGCCACTTAAACCAGCTCTTAAATTACTCTTCCCGTCGGTGGTGCAGGGCACATCACGGCCAAGCAGATCACGAACGAGCTGCTGCCACAAAGGTAGTTTATCCATTTTTCTGACGTCAGCCAAAAAACAAGAACGGGTAAAATCCGAACGTCTCACATTGTAGAGATGTTTAGCGAGAGTTGACTTGCCAAGGCCGCCCATGCCATCAATCAACACTATCTTTGGGGCATTTAACTCGCTTGGATTCATAATTTTATTTTGGAATTCCTCAGCCGCTTCGTCCAGTCCAACTGGATATGTAGCGACATCTAAGAGATCCCGCTTTACGTCTTTCAATACTGATTCCACAATGCTCTCCATAAGCTCCCCGAAGTCACTGCTTAAAAGGAAAATTACTATCTCAACATATAATTATCACTTTTTTTTTCACATTTATCTTAAAAAATTAATATCTCAACTATAATTATCACTTTTAATTGATTACCAATAATTAATATTTATGCAACTTTTTCTTGACACGTTTAGATTATTACCAGGCACTACCTCATCTTCATTGCCAAGGATCTCATGTATCATATCCGGGCACATGTTGGTTCCACTCAGGAATCTATAATTAGGATTTATAGTTTTTAATTATTAATGGTTTTTGGTATCCATTCGAATTTCCCACTATCGTGCGTACTTCCTCCTCCTCCTTTGGCTTCTATTATATCGAGGAATGATTAATGGTTATTAATTCTTATATTATATTTCTAATTGCATATTTGAAAATTTGTGGCTTTCAATATTGGAGACTTTCAAGACGAGTCGTGGCTTTCAATTTACTATTATTGCTCCACCATGGCCCATTTAATCCATAGCTTATTTGGTTAACTCTTTCCTATCTCTAACTCAACTTAATCCTATTTCTCCATCATGGCCCATTAAATCCAAAACGTTTTTGGTTAATTTTTTCCAATTCCTATTTTTTATTTCGATCTGGGATATGGAATATTTCGGTTATTAAAACCAAATTTGATCCACCATCACCCATAAAATACATTACATATGTGGTTAACCCTTTCCTATCCCTAGTTTTCGATTCCGATCTCATATATCGATTTAGAGAAAAATTTCGTATAACCTATAATCTCAAAATGACAGGAAATACATCCTATCTCATCCTCCTCTTAGAGACAAGCCTCTCCCCCATTGAGAGCATGGCTATGACTAGATACCTAATGTATAAGAACAAGTTAAACAACATGGAAGACAAGAGGTTTCTTAAAGTGCTTCAAAATCCACTCATAACCAACATCTACTCAAGTGAGGATGGCATAAAGATGCTCAAATGTGGTGTGATAAAGAGTTAGAGGAAAAAAAAATTAAGGTATTATAAGGATGTAATCAACCCTAATCTAGAAGATCAAAATTATCTATTTGTTTTGTCAAGTGTAAAGAAAAAAATAAACATTGCTAAGATAAGAACAAATTCTCATGAGCTCCATAGTGAAACTGGGAGTTGGTCAATTCCTAAAACGCCATGGGATGAAAGAGTGTCACCTTTGTGACACTAAGAAGGTCGAATATGAAAAACACTTTCTCTTAGATTGTCTAGCCTATACCAATATTAGATCTCATTTTCAAAATATTTGTCACACTACCAACCTTCCTAACCTTTTAACTCAACAAAAGTATGGTGATCTTGGAAATGTTCTCTTAATTCTTTTCGAGCACAAAAACAAAATTCTAAAGAATCACAAGTAATCACTTACCCTCTTAAGGTCTGATAGACCAATTCCATCTTAGTGGACTTAATCATCATCATCATCATCATCATCATCATCATCAATAATGTTTTATTAATAATCATATTAAAATATGATAATACTTTACTAATTGGTCATTATTACTTTATAATTAATAGTTATTAATAATATTATTGTTTTGTAATTAATAATTATTAATAATATATTTTTTATTATGCATAATATATACTAAAAATTAATTAATAATAAGAATTAGCTATATTACTAGTTATTAGTAATATACATAATTAATTGTATTATAAAGGGGTATTTTAAGGGTATGTGTGCATATATATCTCTTTGAACTCGAATAATATTTTTCTGTTGTTTTGAAATTATAACGGGAATAATATTTCTATATTGTTTTGAAGGAGATATTTTATTTCTAACATTATATATCCGCCGTTTTGAACGGGAACTTCTCTGTCGTTTTAGGAAATTATTTTTCAAAGGGTTAAGCATTTGGACATGTGAAATGAGGTGAGTTACTTTTTACTTTGATTCAATTTTAATTTAAAATATATTTGTAATCTATTAAGGTAAATATATTTTATTTATTTTTTATTTTAAGTTTCATAAGTAAAAGTTGATTTGAGAGATAATAATTAATATCATTATTATCAATTAAAAAAATATATTTTTCATTTTTAAAGTCAGTCCAAAATAATAATTGTTACATTTTTTTTCTCTTCTTTTCAATATGAGCACTCCACCACCTATTACAAAAACTCAACCTAACTGGGGAGGCCCCCCAAAATCATCCCAGAGATCCTTTATGATTATATTGAATCAATAGAAAAAAATAGAGAAGAGAGAGATGCCAAAATCCAAATAGAGTTAGAATCATTAGAAAAAATGAGTGAAGAAAGAGACTTAAAACTCCAAATAGAACTGGAGGCAATGATTGATAAAAAAAATTAAAGATACCATTCAAACTCAAATAGATGATAGATTCTTAGGGTTCAAGAGTGAATTGCAGACAATTAAGGATAGGATTCAAGAAATGGAAAAACATAAACAATCAACCCAAGAAGGAGGGGTTGAAGAAAATCACAACTTGAAAGATAGGATTAAAGAGCTAGAGGAAAAACTAACCAAGAATTTGACCCTCAATAATATGGAAAACAAATTGGATATCAAACCCATCAAAGAGGAAATGAATAAGCTAATCGAACTGGACCATGAGTGTAACAAAAGAGCCTTGAACATCATAATTTTTGGTATAAAAGAAAAACAAGAGGAGGATACGCTAGCAATAGTAAAAGAAGAATTAAATAATAAATCACAAATTGATACAACTTACCTCATAGAAGCAAAGTGGCTAGGAAAAATAATTGATCACAAAGATAGGTTTATCTGTGTCAAAGAAATTTGTAATGACCATAAATATCGCATACTTAGTAAATCTCTGAGCTTATAAGTGTCATCAATATTTATAAATAAATACCTCATTCTCGAAGACCAAGTTGAATTAAGGAAGGAAGTTCAAAAGGTAAAAGAAGCCAAGAAAGAAGGAAAATGGGTAATAAATAGAAATCGAAAAGCTATTGTTAGGGTTACAGACCGGAAGGATAATAATAAATAGGATTTTGGGACACTCATGATCCTTTTTTGGAACTATCGTGGCTTTCCATGGCTCAAATGTCCTATGATAAGTTGGATCCTGAGTGATATTGATATTATCTCTCTAGTTGAAACTTGGGAGCATGAGGAGTCTAGGGTCCCTAACATAGAAGGATTTGTCTTGTGGTCGGCATGGAACAAGAAATACCACCGTAGAGGGATATGAGGCATAGCTTGTTATATTATAAAGAGTATTTCTCCTCACATTCAACTTCATAAGATTGACACTATCAATCAATACATTTGGATAGAAATTTCGGACACCAATACTAAGAAGATATATATAGGAATTTGTTATTTTGCACCTATTAATTCTATTTTTCATAAGAAAAATAATCTAGATAACAATTATCCCTATAATAATTTAGAACAAGATATTTATAGCTTGAAAAATGAAGGTAATATCCTCCTGCTAGGATATTTTAATGCTAGGACTACAACTAAACAAGCTACTCTTTTAAGTACTAATTGCAACCATAATCCTTTATGGCTAGACGAGGACCTTGTTTTATCTAATAGCTACAAAAGAAGCTCTGAAGACCTAATTGAGAATTTGTTTGGTACTGAGTTGGTCAAGCTCTACTACTCTCAAGACCTAATAATTTGCAATGGAGTAATGAAGTGGCCAAACTCCAACCAAATGACTTGTATTCATGGGCTAGGTAGTAATGTTGTAGATTATGTGATATCTGATATCCCCATTTCCAACAAAATAGAAACTTTTGACCTTTTAAATGACTATGAGCTTGACTCTGATCATAAACCTTTAACCCTAACTCTAAACTTTTCCATGCATAGGAGCATCATTGAAGAAAATTTTGATAATCAAAGGAATTTGCGATTTGACAAAAGTAAAGTTGACATTTTATTAAAGGATTTAAATAGTAAATTAAGTCTCCTAACTTATAAGGACAACACTAAGAACTCTATCATAATTTTACAACTACCCTTTCCACTTCTATTAACAAGTTCTCTTTCGAGGTGTCCTATAAAAAGAATAATAGAACGACCAATGCTTGGTATGATAAAGAATGTAAAATTGCTAGGAAATCCATTAGGGATGCTTCTAATGAGTCCTTAAAACTCGATAAGATCAGTAAGTACAAAGCCCTAATTAAAAGGAAAAAAAAAAAGCACTATATCAATAAAAGGAAAGATCAACTTTCACAACTATATAAGCTAGATCCTAAGAAGTTCTGGAGCCAAATTCTAAACCGCAATACTAAAGAAAATAATAGGATTACTGTAAGGGACTGTAATTACTACCTTAAAAGTCTTTACGAGTTCCCTAATGTCATGGACACCATTCCTATTATCCCTACAAAGGAATACGAGTTTTCTTTAGATGGCATAGTGTTCGGGGTTAAGCGGCTTGCAAATGGGACAACTAAGGACATTGAAGGCTACCAAGCTGAAATTTTTAAAATCGGAGGACCAATCCTTATCCCTCAAATACATAAGCTCTTCAATTTAGCAGTCAAACATGGCTTCCCTAAACCCTGCATGCAAAGCTTCATTGTTCCTATTTTTAAAAATGGGGATAAAAACATTCCTTCTAATTATAGGACCATTATGATTAGCCCAATTTTATCCAAGCTTTATGGAATTATTTTGGAAAAGAAGATTATCCTTTGGCTAAAAATTCATGGTAAAAGAGATAAAGGAGAGGCCGGGTTTAGGATATATCATTCAACTCTGGACCATATTGTTACCTTTAGGATCATTGCATAGGATTTTCACAAAACTAAAACCAATAATTTTTGTATTTTAGTTGACTTTAGAAAATCTTTTGACATGGTTCCTAGGAAAAACCTTTGGAATAGGTCGGAAGGGATAAAAGTGCCTCTTGAGTTGAGGGTTGATGCAATAAGGCTGTATGAGGAAATTATTGCTAAGTTTAAAAACATTGAGCGCCGATCAAAAGAGATTAACTGCAATATCAGAGTCAAGCAAGATTGTCCCTTTTTGGCATATACATTTACAAGTTAGAAGATTGCTTGGAAAAAGAAGGTTGTGTCGGCCCTACTCTCACTAGTATAGTCATCAATATTCTTATTTATGCCGATGATATCGTTCTTATGGAAAGGAGTCCCCATGATCTTGAAAACCAACTAGAATCCTCAAGGATGTTTTCTCCAATATGGGTATGACTGTTAATATTGATAAGACTAAGGTCATGATTATTAAATCCAATAAGATCCCTTATGATACCTTCGTGTATGACAACAAAAACTTGGAGGAAGTGACTTCACACAAATATCTTGGAATTGATATTCATCACAAGCTCAATTAGAATTATATAATTGAGAAAATGATTATTAGGGGATGGAAAGCTTATTATGGGCTTGAAAACAATTGTAAATCAGTTGATATTTGGAGTTGGGATAAGAAGAAACTCCTCTTTGAGACTCTTGTTACACCTATTATTCTTTCTGGATGTGAAGTCTGGGGCTGTAGTATCTCTCGTGAATCCTGGAGAAAGATAGAGCAAATACAAAAGAATTTTATAACCTATAATCTCAAAATTAAAGGAAATACTCCCTATCCCATCCTCTTCTTAGAAACAAGCCTCACCCCCATTGAGATCATGGGTATGACTAGATACCTAATGTATAATAACAAGTTAAACAACATGGAAGACACAAGGCTTCCTAAAATTGCTTCAAAATCGAGTCATAACCACCATCGACTCAAGCGAGGATGGCATAAATATGCTCAGTCTTGGCTAAACTATTGGGGAATCATGGAAGACACCATTTTGCAGAATAAGTATACTATTAAGAAAAATGTCAAATCAAAATTTAAGGAGAAAATGTGGTGTGATAAAGAGTTAGATGAAAAAAAAAAATTAAGGTATTATAAGGATGTAATCAACCCTAATCTAGAAGATCAAAATTATCTATGTGTTTTTCCAAGTGTAAAGAAAAAAATAAGCATTGCTAAGATAAGAACAAATTCTCACGAGCTCCATAGTGAAACTGGGCGTTGGTCAATTCCTAAAACACCATGGGATGAAAGAGTGTGTCACTTTTGTGACACGAAGAAGGTGGAAGATGAAAATCACTTTCTCTTAGATTGTCCAGCCTATACTCATATTAGATCTCATTTTCAAAATATTTTTCACACTACCGACCATCCTAACCTCTTAACTCAACAAAAGTACGGTGATCTTGGAAATCTTCTCTTAATGCTTTTCGAGCACATGAACAAAATTCTAAAGAATCACAAGTAATCACTTACCCTCTTAAGGTCCGATAGACCAATTCAGTCTTAGTGGACGTTAATCATCATCATCATCATCATCATCATCATCATCATACATACATACCCTTTATAGAATCATTATTAATTAATTTTAATAATCAATCATCTCAACATTAATGTATTAATAATATATTAAGGTCAATGGTTATTAGGGTTAGGATTTTTATAGATGACCATAAAATTTTAGTTTATTTTTATGATTTGAGAGTATGGTTTAAATCTTATGTGGAAATTATTGTTTTCAGTATATGGATTTTAATGAAAGTTATATGTGTGTGTGTGTGTGAATTTTAATGAAATTTAACTATGGGCGAGAAACTTGATTTGTTAATTATCCCACCGGTGATGAATAATATCAATGAAAAATATATAAAAAAAATTATATGGATGTATAATGGTCATAGTTTATACCATGATCCAATATATACACTTTATGATCCATGTTTTGTGTACATAAATATCCTTATAACAATAATAAATCATTAGAGAATTTGAAGTATAATTCATCGTCTACAAAGTTCAAGTTGATTTGCTATCAATGACTTTAGAACAAGTAAAAATCATCATCTTTAAAGTTAAAGACTATTCTCTATCAATGTCCTACAAACAAGTATGATTCCAATTTTCTTTCTATGTAATACATCGCATCAGTTCAAGCTTCCTATATTTGTGACAAAGGGAACACTTTGTTAGATTACAAAAAAAAACTTGGCCAAAACTTTACTTAGGAAAAATTTAGGGAAGTTTCCTTCCATGCAATATATTATGTTGATTCAAAATTCTTATCTTTGTGACAAATGAAAAAGTTCATTAGAATTTTTCTCAAAACAATTGGCCAAAACATCCATTTCACAATGTGTCAAAGTCGCATTGTGATGAACATAACCCGATCTTGCAATGTAATGAAACTCGATGGTCCGATGTGATCAACATTACTCCACATCACAATGTCATGAACATATCTTGACATCACATTTGAACATAACCATTCACCAACATGACACAGATATGCAATCCTACACAATTCGATGTCACAATGTGAATAGTAACATTGCAATGTGATGAACAAAGAGATGATAGTAACGTCACAATGTGACAAACATAAACAAACATTTTTTTGTGTTGAACATATCCATGTCATCACAATGTGACGAACATATGCTCACATTGCAATGTAATGCACATATCCTAACATTAGAATGTGACAAACAATTTCAAATTTCCCAAAATGATGAACACAACCCATTACCGCAATGTGATTTACACAAACCAATGTGGCAATGTGAGAAACATAGACCAACATTGCAATGAGATGAACATTTCCCGACATTGCAATGTGGTAAACATAACTAGATGTCACAATGTGATGAAAAAAACCTAATGTTGCAATGTGACGAACAAAACCTCATGTCACAATGTGATGAACAAAACCTGATTAGTGTTGCAATGTGATGAACAAAGAGATGTGGCATTGTGATGGACATAGTCATCAACGACGGTCAACCATGGTCATGGTTAACCATAGATAACCATGGTGAAGGTCACAATGTGACAAACATAAATTGGTTATGTGAATAGTAACGCCACAATGTGATGAACATTAACAAACATGGAATTAAGGACATAGACTTGTCATCGCAATGTGATGAACATATCCTCACATTGTAATGTGACGCACATATCCTGATGTCATGATGTGAAAAAAAATTCCAACGTCCTAATCTATTGAACATGACCCATTGTTGTAATATGATTTACACAATCCAATGTTGCAATGTGAGAAACATAAACCAACATTGCAATGAGATGAACATTTCCTCATGTCGCAATGTGCCGAACATAACCTCATGTCACAATGAGACAAAGATTTCTCGACGTTTCTATGTGAGGAGCATAACTAGATGTCGCTATGTGACGAACAAAACTTGATGTCACAATGTGACGAACAAAACCTCATGTTTCAATGTGACGAATAAAAATTGATCACCATTGCAATGTAGTAGTGCCATAGTAAACCATGGTTAAATATAATCAACATGGTCCACTATAATCATCTCCACAAGGGCATGGTCAACAATAGTCAACCTTGGTTAACCATAGTCAACCATAGTCAACGATGGTGCTAATGTAATATTAATACTTTATTAGTGTACTATTAATTTATTAATGTAATATTAATACTTTCACAATGTATTAATTAATAATGTATTAATTAATTAATACATTAATACTTTTACACATTAAAATGTTTTTATGTATTAATACATTATTAATGTATTAATACATTATTTATGTATTAATACATTATTAATGTATTAATACATTATTTATGTATTAATGCGAAGGTGATCTTTTCTTTGTCGGAAAATTTGTGAACAAATAAATAACCTTCTAGCAGATTTAACTATTTTTCTAGGGCTTCTGCATCTATCTGTCCTTCAAATATAGGAATATCAAAATTAACTTGTACCTTGAAAGGCGAGGTGCCTCCAAATTGGCCGCTTGATGAAGATGCGTTTGTTGCTATCAGTAGACATTGAAGGGTGTGGGAAAAATTATCCATCATTTCTTCCCTCTGTCGCGTGAGAGCTTGCTCAAGCGACAGACTGATAGGATCGTCTGCTTCGTCGTTTTTCTTATCTTCCGCCATTGAGGGTTTCTTGGGTGTGTGAGAGCGATTGTCCTCAAGAGAGACATGATAGAGACCCAACTTGCTATAATCAGACCTTGTCGGGGACATGCACTAAAAAAATGATCAAGAACAACCTGCTCCGATACCACTGATCTGAATTATTTTTAACACGAAATGAGAGCGAAGTTATAATAAAGAAATTGACAGAAATATCACAGATATTCAATAATGTAACATAAATGTATCAGAGATGCAACCACACACACACACACACACACACACACACACACACACATATATATAGTAATACACGATTTCTATTAATGAAAGAAATGTATAGAGACTGTAAAAATACAGAGTGAAAGACTCGCTAGAATGGTGGCATCTTATCTCTGAGAAGAGATGTGACGGCTACTCGCATTTGCAAGAAGATGATTACAATGAGGCTTTGAAGGCATTTTTACAATAAATAGGAATGCCAAAAGTTCTAGACATCCAAAAACCTAACCCTAGGAGATGAAGCATCAAAAGTCATGTGGGTCCCATTTGGGTAAGTTAGTGCATCAACTTCCTGGGGTCGTAACTTTTGCATACGATCTTTGTTTTAGGCGCATGATAGCCCGTTGGAAAGGTATCATCGAGGAGATTCATTTTGGGGCCTAAATTATTCCTTCATATATCATTGAGTTGGGTCAATCCTAAAAACCTTTATTTAGGCCCTCAAAATGGCCCCAGAAGTCAAAACCTGCTAAAAATAGTAAATTGCCAAAATTGCTAGAAAACTGTTTTGAGCCAGTTGGAAAAGGTGGGTGGCCACCGATATCCATTTGGATCAGCCAACAATGCCTCCGATTTGTTCATATCGTGATTCAGAGCCTGTTCATTAATCAAAACCATCATATGTCATTTTTATGCCCCCGAGGACAATAGAGACATCCATTTCATCCACAATATTCAGTTTTTGTAATTTCATTTATGGTTCATGACACGAGCATGGGGCATGTTCACTTCGTTTGTACCTAGATTTATATTTTGGTTTTTGGAGAATACTTGGTTCCCATCAAGATCCCCTTTTCCTCCAATGGATCGCTCCTACAGTCCTCCTCATATAACAACTACAACTCTTCTATTCACAAAAGAAATAATGATGCATTTTGGCTATATGTATGCTCCTAACCTCACACATCAAGGGGCATCTATTATCACTGAAAAATTGCTCACAAGCAATAAAGACAATGGTCGAAGAAAATATCAGCACAAACACAACATACTTCTAACATTTACAGAACCTATTTCAACAAGATATCAAAACTATATAAAAATACACATGAATTTCTATGCAAGTTCACCAAATTCAGTGCACACAGATCCACATGAGTAAACAAAGTGTTGGATGTGCACTTTGTGCATCCCGCATGATTGTCTCTGAAGAAAATCACGCGAATGCGGAAACAACACAATTATGAATTTGGTCAGGCCTCAACCACTTCCATGCTGAAGTAAACCAATAAAAGACCACAAGATCGACCCAAAATCTTTCCTTGGGATGACTGAAATGATGGGATGCACCTCTAAAGGCCTCCCATTCACACTTGGAACTTTTTTTCTTTGGTGTTCTCAATTCAAAGATCACTTGTTATTTGGGTAATTATTTCATGCATCTTTTAGAATTTGCATGTGCTTAGTTTGCTTTCATTTCTTGGTTATTTGTTTTTTTATTTACTATATTATGGATTCACTAATTTACTAATCATTGTTGTGATGTCTTGTTGGTCCAACAAGGCATCTAAAGGACTCATTTTTCCTCACCCAAGTGACCAAAAAGACCCAGCAATAATAATTATTTTAATTTCTAACTTTTCCTTAGATGGTAGAATAAAACAAGGGATCAGTCAATATTGTCAACTGGATTGCCATAAAAGATGAGCTAGGGCTTAGGTACAAAATTATGAATTGAAAATAGTCTTAAATAAAAGGATTGTTTTTTGGATAAAACTAAATCTTGCATTGTGATCATATAGGAAAATATAGCTCTTTTAAACATTTTGGATTGAGAGAAGACTTTATAGTGTGATGGCTAGGCATAAGTGATAAAGGTAAAGACTTACTTTGGCCGAAGATTCAAAATTTGAGATGACAAGGGATATGCGGGCCTTCACAAAATTTTGGAAAATTTCGGCGATGTCAATTTATGTTACAACATCTTGTATAAAGTTATATATTCTCAAATTAAGGAATTATGGAACCATGGGAACTTCATGAAATGTTTCCTTCTCTTGATATTACAGATATTCTTGGTTACACATGGATATTCTTGCATTCTTTCACGACTTGGAAAGTGAATAATTTTCAGAGAAACCCTTGGATGTAGCAAATTTTTCATCTAATGAAGAACATGATGACCATATTGATGATTTTTTGTGTAGTGGAAAGCATAAATGGGATATGAGTTGTTTTCATTTTGATGGGAATCCAATTTATGATATTGATGATGACTTTAGGGTCAAGAGTGTGGAATTGTTTCCTTTGGAACAACCATCTATGTACATTTATGATCAGATTTTTGGCAACATGAAGATGATTTGTTCACATATTTGTTTCAAGTACCTAGAAATGATTCATCACAACATTCTCATGATGATTTCTAGTCATATCCTAGGAGTTATGATACATATCCTTTTGAACACTTGGGGTTATTTTTTGAAAAAGATGTTCAACCACCCTTATGCTCAGATTTTGGTCAACATTCATTAGATGATTTTTATGGAGTTACATGAATTGATCTAAGTGTCGTGGTTCTCTTTTTCCTTTGAAAGCCTCCAAAATATGGAAAAAAAAATCTTCCAATCTCCTTCACTTGATTATATAAAAATACCTTTAAGGTATGACAACACCTTACAATTAATCCTTTTCTGATATCCACCCCTTTTCACTTGCCTCTTAAGATTGGATGACTTCTCAATTAACTAAGCTCCATATACAATAAACTCCACATCTCTTATAAGGAGGACTCCATCTTTACTTATAACTAACAAAAGAACCCTAATCATAACAACCTCCTAACTAGACTCCATCTTTATTTATAACTAACAAAAGAGCCCTAATCATAATAACCTCGTAACTACCTAGTGGACCTTATTAAGAAAGGACATTACTAATTATCATAATAAATCTTATTTAATAATAACTAGCACAACACAGTTAAACTGATCCACCTTACATTTAATGACCGCCACTATTATTTTATTATGAACCCTTATACCTCCATTAGAACTTCGTAGAAGATACCAAGGAGTTCCCAAGGAGAAAGCCCACTTTCCACCTTTCGATACTGATTCCACAATGCTCTCGATAAGCTCCCCGAAGTCACTGCTTAAAAGGAGAAAAACCGGAGAAAGTGAGAATCAAAGATACAGAATATATAAGTTTCAAATGTGATAAACAAGTAAAGTATGTGTTCACCTTTCACCCGTCTTGAAGAACAAGCCGGAAGTCTCCGGGACCTCTCTCAGTGCTTTCTTCCATCCCTCCACGACTTCCACGGAGCGTTTGCCTTCATCGATTTTGCGTTGGTGTTTTGCAAAGGCATCAGCATAAGGTGGCCTATCGATGCCGCTAAGATGACAAGGCTCAACGTCGAAAAACACGGGAATAAATTTGCTTGCTTGTGAGACGTTGGTAGATGGGGTTGGCGAGATTCTTCTTGGTGTGGGGTTGATGAGTTTTAAACTGGATTCGGGCGTCAACAAAACAATTAACAATCCAAGGAACTGTTGGCATCTTGTGCTACAAGTCAACAAAACAGATAATTTAAACTGCGTCAACATGCGTCAACAAAACAATTAATTATTCAAGGAACAGAGTTGGCATGTTGTGTTACAAGTCAACAAAACATTAAATATCCAAGGAACATGCGGTTCTTACCAATCTACCTCCATGTAATTAGGAGAAGGGGTTGATGGTCCAAGTCGTAGACCATTGGATTTGGAAAACCGCTCGACTTAACAAATAGAAGTAACGACGAGACTCGCGCGATTATATAATTATGACAATAATGATATCATTTAATCTTCACCAGTCGCATGTATTCATTTAATGAAGCTTCCTAAACTGCCTAATTTAAGGAATAGAGATAACGACAAATCAACATGGCTGGCATCTGTATAATCACGTTTCCCCGACCCACTAATTATCCACAACTCAGCTCCCTCCGTGTGAAAATTCTCCATAGCTCGTCTCGTTAAAGTCAAATGAGTTATTGTTAATTATTCATATTTTCGAGCGCATTTATATTTTAGTCATACGCTAACAACAATTCAACTCAATCGGGGCATTTTTAAATGTATAAATAAATTGAGAACATCGAATATTTTTAAATGTATAAATAAATTCAGTGTTTTCAAGTTCAAATCCAAAAAATAAAAGTATAGTGTATAATATATAATTTCTTACTACTCACTAGAGATAATGAATGTATTCATTTAATAAAGCGTCCTACGTAATTTAAGGAATAGAAGTAACGACAAATCACCATGGCTGGCATGTGTATATATATTTATAAGACAATCACGTTTCCGCGACCCACTAATTAAACCACAAATCAGCTCCCTCCGTGTGAAAATTCTCCATGGGTTGTCACCTTCAAGTCAAATGAGTTATTGTTAATTATTCATGTTTTTGAGCGCATTTATATTTTAGTCATACGCTAAAACAACTCAACTCCATCGGGGCATTTATATTTTAGTCATACGGTAAGACAACTCAACCCCGTGCACTCAATACTTAATTTTGTATATAATTAATGACTCTTCAACTTCAACTTCATCCATGTGAAAAAGTTTTCCTCATTTTGTATATATTTAATGACACTTCAACTTCAACAATGTGAAATCGTTTTTAAGAGTATTTTTAATCTACTATATATTTGTTCAAAATTTCAAAAAAATTGTTGTATCTGTCAAGTTGACTAGTTAATTTTATATAATCTAAGTGTTGCATGAGTTTTTCAGCATGTTAAATCCATTTCTACATTCAGAAATACAATTTAAACAACATAAAATTGTGATTTAGTATAGATTTATATTACCAAATTCCAACAAGAAAGAAAAAAACATAACCTTTTTCTTTTATCGCTTTTCATATTTTCAATTATTTATTAGAGGTGTTAGCGATATTTCTTGCTAAGGGGTTTAGACATCAAAAGAATGGGTTAAAACCCACCTGTCCTAAGTTTTGGTGCGAATGCACCCGTGATTAAACGAGAATCAAGATTGAACGACCAAGAATCAAGATTGAACGGCCAAGATTGAACGGAGGGGGGGGGGTCCGGAATCCCATGTGCAGCTTCCCGACGGCCACGATCGTAGCGCCCAGATCAACGGTGCTCGTGCAGCCCCACTCCTCTCAACTGCCCTGTACTTAACCAGTGTGGGCCCCCCTCCTATCATTTCATTCTCCCTTTCGCCTTTCCCCTGTTGCCCTGTGTCATCCATTCACCTCTCCTCTTTGGTCCGCGTGGCTCTCCCTTCTTCCCACCATCCGCTCATCACCCGCCACGTGTCCCGTTCCTTTCCACATCAGCCTCTCGCCCGAGGGCGAGTTCGTTCTCCCGTTTTCTCCCCATCTACCCGGGTGTCTTCCGCCATGGATCATCCTCTGTCACCCCTCTCTGTCGTCACTCTCACTTCTCGTCACTCCTTCCACGCGCTCCTCGATGCCATCACTCCTACCATACACCATGACCTCCGTGTTAGCCCTCATGCCCGTCCCTCAAGCTATTCAGTTGTTCCAGGTGGCATCGCGAGAAGTCTTCCCTATCTCGAGATGCTGAGTTGGCCTGGCCGTTCTCAATTCCAAGAAGCAGTTATTGAGGCGGTTGAGGGTGGTTAGATACCGTCTCCGCCATAATGGGGATGTCCTGCAATGAATTAAAGGCACGTCGATTCGCTGATGTAACTGTCAGAAGATCTATCCCGTCTGCCACAAGTTGCACGATTAGTCAAAGACTGCGGCTGCAGAGTGTCAGAAGCCATGCAGACGCAAAGCTTTGAATGCATTTTCTTGGTTCCACTGCTGTTGTTGTTTTGAGTATATGTAGGCATTTTTTCCATTTTTGTATCTATCGATGGTAGAGCTAAGCTCCCGACTGTAAAGTTTCAGCGACATCCTGGTTCCCTGGCTATGCCTCTGTGTTTGAGACTTCTTGGTTTATAACAAACAGTTCTTCCTTTTACATCTTTGTTTCATCTCATGCCGAAGTGTTCACAGTCGAATGATTCACGTGGATTGCTGCATTTGTGTTGTGATAAAGGATTTGTCGTGACATTTATGTACTCTCTGGTTTCCTGTGTTTGAATGTGAAAGGGTTTTGCGTTTGAATACATTCTTCTCCAGTCTGTGATAGACCTGATGTTTATTATAGACCTTTGCACCCTTCTGGCATAAGTCTTCCACCTACTCACCCTTTTACTGTGACTCACTGTTTGGAGTTTATCAAGACCTCACTCGTTCATGCAGGCCTGGTCTGGTTTCTGAGTTGATACAATGCTGTTCTGAGTTTTCCTCCATTTGATCATCCTTTAAACAAATCGTGACATAAAACTGATGGGCTTCGGGCTCTGCTCCTACTAGCAATCCAGGAGTGACTTCCGAACGCCAACAAGAGGAAATACATATTTACTTCACTTAAATAATCTATAATTATTTTAATTATTTTGAAACTTTATATCCATCCACTATTCAAGAGGTGGGTGGTGTTTTATAAAGAAGCACATCTAGCCTGCCCGATTTGGGTGGATTTCCCAATGTTCCCATGCAACTCCGGTGAGCACTGGAATGCATTTTACCTGGCTTGGGGAATTTATCTGTCATGAGCTTAATCGTTTCTTTCATGCCCAACCTCAATGTCATGTTTGCGTGAAGGTTAACTTGTTTCAAGACCTCAAACAATTTGTGTACATGCAACTTATCCTATGAGTGCGCTGCCAACCAATACTTGATTTTGTTGTCAAACTTGGATCACCATATATGTGACTACTCAGGACCCATGCCGACCCTTAGGTGACTCCACCCACACAAAGCCATCCTACCCATACAACACCATAGATCAAAACTACAAGTTTATATTTTAGTCATACGCTAACGACAACTCAACTCTTCCATTGTCACGATTTTATATAATTAACGACGACCCAACTAAATTATGAAAAAATTAATTTTAAAATCAAATCACTTAAGCAAATCCCATATAAATTATTAATTATATAAATTATTAATTAGAAGGATGTATAATAATAATAATAGTTTATATATTTTTCAAATTTCTCATTCTCCATGTAATTTTATCTATAATGAGTTTTCGGTGAGCTCCATCGTGGGTTATTTTTTCAAAAGGGTGTCCTTGAAGCAACTATTAGAAATTAGATTTAGGTGGTGTGGGAGCCATTTTTTTGGCATTGCTTCCATGAACATAGCTTGACAAAGGGATTTTTCCTATTTCAATTCTACAACCTATCCTATATGCATGAAATATTTGGGCGAGGCCCTTGGATCTAAAGGACTACCTTGGTGGTTATCTCTAAATGCATCCATGACATTTACAGTAACAAAGAATCACATCTATCCTACCCGCTCTTGTCCCAACATCCCATAAAACTTGGTGAGCATTATAATGCATTGTGCCCCACTTGGGGAAATTTATCTATCATAAAGTTGATTATTTCTTTCACCCAAAACCTTAGTGTCATGTATGTGTCAAGGTTAACTTGATTAAAGACCTCAATAATTTGTGTACATTTAGATTAGCCATAAAGTGCTCTACCAATCATTGCATAATATCAATCTACCTAAAAAATGCTTTCATTGTCAAACCTCGATCAACATATATGTGACTCCCTACTCATGGCCCACATTGAACTTGAGGTGAATCGACCCACAAAAATCCCTCCTACCTCGATACTGCCATAGATAAGAACTACATGTATGTTCAACAACACAAGTATTCCAACAAAGGACAAACACCTTCAATAACCACTCACACTACTAGATCAAAGATCAACACACCGATGTTTTGACGTGGTAAAACTCCTACGAGGAAACATCCATTACCCCAACCAACATAGCCACTTGGAAAAATTTATTAATTATGCAAAAGAAAAATATTACATAGAGATTTACAAGAGATTTTCTCACAATCAATCATCGACAAATGACCCTCCATGCTCTTTAAATAAACATCATGGACCAATCAGGTGTTAAGCCATGGATCAATGTAGCCATTAAGATCGAGGAGAATATGATATGTCGGGTCACTTTATTTCAAGAGCATATCGTGATCGTCAAATTACCCAACTACAAATGCATACTAAAGAAACACACTTTTACCTAACGACAAATTAAACCAAGTTGATCTTAACTAACTCCTAAGTGTATAAATATCCTAACATCCCCCCTTAAGAAGAACTTGGGATAGGATTGAAGGATTTACAAAGGCAACACAATAGGAAACACACAGGAGAAGGAAGGAGGCATTAGAGCTTATCCCCCCTGTTGACGGGTCCAAATGGCCTGTCAAGCAAGTAAGGGAGAACACCTGATGGTAGGTCCCAATTATACCTACTCTCGTTTGGTGTAGCATTTTTGAAAATAAGTGGGCCTAGTTGCCACTAAGAACTAAAAGAAGAAAAAGGGTATCAAATTCTTTCATATCTCTGTTTCACTCAAACCACCCACAACACTCTTATGCACCTATGGAATTTCCAGATTCATTTAGGAGATGAGCATCATAATGATTTATTAATTATTGAACTATTCGCTACGATACATTTTTCGGTATGTACTATGAGTGAGTTAGCTCCCGTCAATTTCCAAAAACGCAGTCATTTTCAATGTTTGCTACAAATTCTTGAGTTTTATGCGACTGGGCATTCTGAATATTGGCCCTCTTAATTTGTTGGTGAGTAAATTTGTTGTGGAGAATTTCTTACCAAAACCACCCTATATAGAGCACTCACTCATTCTATGTATAATATGAAACTAAGGCAACACAACGTATTGGTTCGCCTACAGCTGCCAAGCATACTTGGTATTTAAAATATGATTTCCTATCCACTAAATTGTTGCCCTTTACCATCGTGAATTGAATATGGTGTGCTACAGCCTTCCTTTTCAAATGATCTATCTGCTGGTTGGGTTGGTGAAATGCGGTCTATTTGAACCTTACATGAAACACCCCATACCCTCTTTTGGTTGAACTCCTATGCATTGATTTTGCACGGATATGAACAACAATTAATAGGAAATTTCCAGCCATAACCCAATCGTTGGGATATACCAATCTGCATCTATTTTTTTTAACTTTGTGAATGGGCAGAGAATTGCATGCATATCATTGGCATTGGGTTGGGTTGTCTCATATTCCCACTTTAATCAAATCGATTTGGTGTGAATCCAGAACGATCACAGAGGCAGAGGCATGTATGTGCAGTATTTCATGGAGGATCCAATTCCTAGACAATGGTTACTTCGTGGAAACAAACATTATTGGTAATCATGACAGTGAAGCATGTTGGGATTGCGAGGATGACAAGGATTTTGAGTGGGGGAGGGTGTAACTCCCAAGAGTTTCATCGGGCACGTGCTCCCCTTCCACAAGTCAAGCCAATGTGTTGGGCGAGCCAAAGGGCACCCAACCTCTTTATAGGCGAGTTGGGATATTTGAGCGCTTTTGTGTTGAAGACAACTTGCCAAGACTTAACTTGTGACGAAGGTGGTGATTTGGGTGGGTTCCCCATGGTGACCATGGGCACCCACACCAAATATGGACGATTGAGGACAGACGAGTTGGATGATGGGCACTTGGAAAACATGAGCACCCAACTTACCGAATGTTGAATCGAAGGTTGCAGGGGCTCCATGCTTTGGGTTCCCTAGTGCATGTCAAGGGGATTCAGCTAAACGACGAAGAGAAACAAACCATAGGAAACTCAGATACCTTGGGCACTCGACGAGCCAAGGAAAGTTGGAATGAGCGGTTTGTGTGACGAATGTGGACCAAAGAAGAATAACTGGGCACCAAAAACTAAAATTGGAAAAGTCGACCAAGTTGCAAAAAGCATGCTTGGATGAGTCAGTCGACTCACCCAAGCGACGCGCACCCATTCACAAGGTTAGCTTGACTGAAAAAAGGGTAGCATCTTGTTTTTGTGAAAGGGTAGGTTCATTGGGTGTGCGCCTATAAAACCCAAGTGAAGGAGTCATTTGGCATCATGGAATGAAAGTATTGAGCAAGTAATTCGGCTAAGGAAAGGAGACAAGTTGAACTAAGGTAAGGTAAACTTGGAAAAACCGCAAGTGTCTTGGTTATGAAGCACAAGGGAGAAGTGGCTCATTTTTTATGGTAGCCAAGGTGAAAAGGAAGGGCACAGAAGAAGGTAGTTCACCGAAGGGAGTTGTGTTGTTTTCATTCAAGGTTTTGTGTAACTGAGAAAAAGATCTTCTTGTATAAACTTTCTTTTGTGGGACAAGCATTGGCTTGGAACACTGTTTTTTTGTCTATAAAGAAGCTTTAGGGTGTTAGGTTGGTTTGGATTCCCACATTCATGTTCATATTTCACTTTGTATGAATGGTCTCTTTTACTGTTGAAATAATTCCAAGCATAAGAAATGCACACATAACTTAAGTAACGACAAAACTAGGTGAAGGTGTAGCCCAGGTTGAGTACTTCGGTGTGGTTTTTCTGTCGAATGAAAGATGTTGGTGTTGCACTATGTCTGGGGGAGTTGGGATTTTCCATTGCCCAGTCGCAGGCTCTCCAGGCACGTGACAGGTGGTATTAGAGCGCATTTTATGAAGAGTGTTCTACTCAAGTAGTAGCAAAGTTTGGGTTTGGTGACAGTTCAGTTTTCTTGGGAGTTTTGTCATTCGAACGGATTGGTGGTAGACATCCACGACAGTGGAAAAGGACAAGGAACATAGATATAAAGTTCGGTTAAGAAGTTTTGAGTGAAGAATCATTGAAACAATGGAAAGAAAGGTGTTTCACAAACTTGATGCTGATGAATAATGCAAGGAGAGTTCAACAGATAGAAGGAATGAGAAGAACAAAGTTATTGATGTATGTTTGACAACAGAGGTACCCAATGAAGAAAAGAGACCGAATCTTGAAGAGGAATGGCGAATGGACATGAAGGAAAGCTCATGTGCGAAGAAGGAGACTATGCTCGATTGCACTCTCTTACTAGTTAAGCCAGATCTGTTCGTGGGCATACAATCCATTGTATGCGATATCTCTCAATGAAACCACTTCACCAAGTATTATCCAAAGAAAGGAAGGGAGGCAGAGGCAGGTTGGATGAGTTCAACTAGGGGATGAGTCAAATTTGAAGTAGTACTTACTCCCATCACATACTTTCGAAGGAATGGAGGATATGGGTTCATGTTCATCACTAAGTGCACTCATGGAGGAGGTGGACGCTTGATGTGAACCAAGTGAGACGAAAGTTGGTGCAACAGAAGAGCAACAAGAGTCACAACTAGGAGACATAATCGTTGGAAGAATTCTTTGTACAATGAACCATGGTGCAAATGATTGTCCAGAAGAGATGAAGTTGTGTCAATTGCTCGAAAATAATGAAACTACAATGGGAATAATGAAAAAGTTCCTGTATGGTTTAAAACAATCACCAAGGATGTGGTATCAGAAATTTGATACTTATATGTTGGGACTTAGCTTCACAAGAAGCAAAGAGGATCACTGTGTGTATTTTAAATTAATTGGTGATCATTTGATTTATTTGGTATTGTATGTGGATGACATGTTATTGATAGGAAAAAACAAGGAGATTATCCAGGATGAGAAAACTCAGTTGTCCTCTAAATTTGACATGAAGGATCTCGGTGCTTGAAATTTCATTTTGGGCATGGAAATTAAAAGAGATCAGAAAAAGAGGAAACTCTAGTTAAATCAGAGAAAATATGTCAAGACAATATTGCAGAGGTTTAATATGCAGGAATGTACCATCTCACGCCTTTATCTCTAGCATGCAACATGCATGCTAGAAATATAACGACGAAGGATGATCGGAGTGATCAATGGATGGTGATTGATTTCAGAGCTCAAAGCAATCATGAGTTAATCAGTGCCCCAACCTCCAAAACTGCAATAACGCCCAAGGTATATGTGTTACATTCTTATCCCTTTCATAGGTTTAACAAAAAATTTAAATCCGCTCACCCCAACCTCTGAAACCACCAATGGTATTGTTCTACCCCCGCAACCCATCGCCCTTCCATGGTGGTCTACCACCCTGCCACCACGGCCTGCCACTCTACCATAGAGACTTTCCATCGTTCCATCGACCTGCCACCATGGAATTTCATGTCACCATCACCACATCACCCACCACGTGGCCTCCACATCATGATGACATCACCATACGAAAAAAATCCCAAAATTTTCCAATTTTCCCAAAAATGCATATTTTCAAGAAACATCATCGACTGCCCAAGCACCCTTCGGCTCGACCTCTGTGAAGATAACAACCTTTCAACCTGCAAGTTGGTACATATGACACAAGCACTACAAACGACACTTTGATACCAATCTGTGATGTATCCATCGACCCGGGTACCTCCAAATTCACATCTTGATGGATTTCCAAATTTATGATACCAATTATTAAAATCAAGAAGCATGATACATCACTAGTACATATTGTAAAAATTCCGACGTTTTATTTGCGGCGTTATGGACAAAATTGTCCATATTGTCGCAAAATAGAGGAAATTTATATAAAAAAAAAATCATGTTGCCCGATAACATCGCTCTTGCCACGTTGACGTCTCTCTTGCCACGTTAACGTTGGTCTTGCCACGTTAACATCGCTCTTGCCACGTTTTCCACTGGAACATCTCTCTTGCCACATTTTCCACTGGAACGTCTCTCTTGCCACGTTTGTGAAGATGTATGTCTCTCTTGCCACGTTAACATCGGTCTTGCCACGTTAACGTCGCTCTTGCCACGTTTTCCACTGGAACGACGTTTTCCACATGGAACGTCTCTCTTGCCACATTTGTGAAAAGGTATGTCACAATTGCGACGTTTTGGAAACTAGGTTTTCCCCTCCAACGGTCACCTTAATATGTTCACCAAGTCAAAATACCAACGGTCACTTAGGACTT
>ML794434.1:170299-190235 GCA_009831015.1 Picea engelmannii | reverse complement strand
AATACTCATTTAAACTAATTTATTTTTTTAAACATATATAAATTATTTTGAGAACATGGAAAACAAAAAAACCACTCCAAAGCTAAGAAAGTCAAACTAAAATATCCATACTTTCCATATCGGATTCACTTTCCATGACAACAGCCCCCTCTCACCCCATTTAACATTTCAACACACCACTTTTTCAAAATTCAATCGAGAGGGAAAATTTTTGAATATTCAAAATCATTCAAAATCGAAATTTTGTAGAGGGAAAACGATTTTTGATAGCGCCACTCTACAGAGTCGACTGAGCTGAAGTGAACGAGGGCAGAGCAAGCCGAAACCCTTCGTCTTCTCACAATGGCGTCTCAGTATTTCCTATTCGAATCGTTGCACCGGGGCATATTTAAGAGCAGTACTGGCCTGTGCCAGATCGATATCAAGATTGAGATCAGGATGCGCTACCAGTAGATAGAGATCGAGATCTGGATCAAGTAATGAAGGGATTCCACGGGCTTCTCTCCTATTACTGGCACTGGTCCTGGTAAACAAGGTAAACTGGTGAAACTGTGACTTAATCATCTGAATCTATTGGCTCCGGTTATTGATCTCTAACGAGCTCTACATCTGCATTTGGATCTGCTACTGGTCAGTTATGAAGAGTGAGTAATGGACATGGAGGCGGCGTTCTATGTGCTGGAAGGTTTGAACTATCAATTTTGTATTTGGTGATATGAGGAGGACGATCCGATCAGATCAGAGCATGCATCCACTAGCAGATCAGTCCACACTCAGAGTAGCACAGAAAATTTTAGACATTTTTGGGGTATTTTTTTAGGGTTACATTCAACGCAAGTTGATTGGGCTTCGTCGGTCTTTCATAGCTACTGTCTCAGGCAAGATGTATACGAGGTGCATATTGAGGGATAAATACAGTAGATTTAATCTTCGAAGGAATTTTTTCACTTATGCAAAATCTATCAATGCTCTGAACGGACTTCCAGACAGCAGAAATCCATGCGGAGAGAGTAATGGAATAAGTCAGTTCAAGGTATTTCATAATCTTTAAAATCTTCATGTTTTTCTTTAAGGTCTGGTTGTATTTTGCTCAGCATAAGTATCTGTATTAATTGGCGGAGGAACCTAAGAGTTCGTTCATTTACTACAATGGCGGAATTGTTGCAAAGAAATTAGGGTAAACTGCAGGAAATATAGGCTTTACACCGATTTTTAGCACAAAACATCAACGAAATTAGGATCAGTTCTAGAGACAATTTATATGATTTCCTTGCCTCTTCGCATCGGATTTTTTCAAGCAATAATGTTCGAACAAATCAATTAAATATGATGGACGCCCATGTCGCATTCAGGCAAATATTTGTAGTGGTTTCGGTGAAGCTCAAGTATAAGTTTGGCCAGATTTGAAGTACCTTGAAACTTTGTAACTTCTAATGAGAAATCTTATTTTATTTCATTTCATTAAGCTGCCACATGAAATGGCCCTGAGATTGTTCCTTTCATTTTTATTTTCGTCTGTGTTTTAATGTGGCTGATAATCTCATCGCATGTAGAGAAGTGAGTACACTTTATAACCTGAGTCTCACAACATTGCTCACTTGTCCTCAATCTCTCTATCTATTGCACACATTTATTATCCAAAAGATCTTATTTTGAAATTTTTTTATTTTTATTTTAATAAAATAAATCTGAAGGCAATATTTATACAGGACATTTCACCTATGATCCACTTCTCATTCAAATTATGTGTTATTTTCACTTACTGTGGGCGTGCTTCAAATGTTCAATTTCCTTCTATTTTTATCTATATCACGACACATATGCATAATCAGGAACTGCCTGCTTTTATTGGATTCTACTAATTTTTCTTTTAAGCACTCTGTACACATTTGTACTATATTTATTTATTTTAGCTCTCGTCCAATCCCATGGAAAAATATATTTGTTTTAATGCTGGTTAACAACGATTGGTTTATAACAAAAATGTCTCTATTTTCGTTTACAGGGTATTAATAGTCATAAAGTGTGAGGTTATTTCACCTGCGCTTGATGCTGAAATCAGTGAAATAAAAGTGAAACCAGAAGAAAATGAGGTGCATGTAAAACCTGAAGTAAAAGCCAAGGCATCCGATGGAACTGTTTCAAAGTCTGTTGCTCAGATTGTTCATGAACAACATGGAAAGTATGTATATTTTTATGCTCTCTTTTTGCTGCGTACGCTATTTTTTCCTCATCTAGTCCTTTCTCTGCTGCTAAAGTAAATATTCAATCATTCATCTATATTTGTGCATGTTTGAACACGAGCAATGCTTCATGTAATTTTCAAGCCTTCTAATGCCTTTATTTTTTTTTTTTTTAATTTAATTTTGTAAATCCCCTCGTTTTAATTTTTTGGAAGTTGTTCGCTATATTAACATTATTATCAGGCTGATGTGGTTGGTTATTGGGATGGTATAGTGCCACTTGTTAGATGTTTTCTTTGTCTAACTGGTGTAGCTACTGGTAGATTGTCTTGTTTCATCCTGTATGCATGTGGACATCTCCATTTTTAGAGCAGGAGATGGGTTTCTATGAGGGACACGGGCTAGGGATTCCAAGGCTGCTTTCTCAGACTTTGCATCCATCTAGGCTAGGTCTAGCCTGGACCTAGATAGCATCTGTTTGATCTACAAATTGTGACTGGCTACCAGTGTAGTTGCACTCCGCCTCTTGGTTTCCCCTTCTCTATACGATTTGAATTGCTTGCATTTTGCCATTACTTGTCATTTATCTCAATTTTCTCTTTAATGTGCTCAAGGGTTTTACAAATAATTTGTATTTACTATTTTGTTTGCATTATTTACAGATCTCATCTTGTAATTTTCCCAAATTTCTTGATAGTTGATAATCTTTCTTCAACGTTGGCTAACTTTACCACACCATGCATTATGTATTCCTAATGTGTATGATTAATATCTCTGCACTACGGTGGCTATGTTTGGGCATGTGTGAGCTTGTTGCCTCTTCTTTTACTTTTATCATCTATCTTTGGCCTATCATGCTGAAGCTTCTTGTCTTGTATTAGCCTCGTGTGTTTATTTTTTGTGTATGCGTCTGGGGCCCTAACTAGCAGATCTAAGCAAAATGAGAGTACTGGCATTTTGTTTTGTTTCTTTTGTTCTCAGATTCATTGATATGCATCGGTTCTATGCTTATCTTAGTATGTGTATGGAACGCCTTCATTGTCTCAGCCTTTTAATCGTGTTTAAAAGTATTCAATAAAATGATGAAGTGGAAATTAGATTTATATTAGTTTTTCATCTACTTGCAGTGTTGCACCTGCTGCACGATTGGGAATGTCACGTAGAGTTTACCCTTTAGTTTCTCTCAATCCTTATCAAGGGAATTGGACTATTAAGGTCCGAGTCACCAACAAGGGACCTTTGCGCACATTCCGTAATGCCAGGGGTGAAGGCAGTGTCTTCAATGTGGAGCTTATTGATGAAGATGTAAGGCTGTTGAATGCTCTTTATCTTCAATTTTAATTCAAAATCTTCAAATATCTAACCATTTCAAATTTAATGTATGCTAGCATAATAAAGGTTTAATATGGGTAAGGATGTTCCATTATCTTGGTTTCCACCTGATTGTTTTTCTTACTGTGTTGCAGGGCACTCAAATTCAAGCAACTATGTTTAAGGAATCTGCTGATAAGTTCTGGAATAAGTTTGAATTGGGCAAGGTCTATTATATCTCAAAAGGAACCCTTCGAGTTGCAAATAAACAATTCAAAACAGTAGCAAATGATTATGAGATGACCTTGCATGCAAATTCAGAAGTTGAAGAAGCAGTTGAGGAAGGAACCCATATTCCAGAATTCAAGTATAACTTTTTCAAGGTTGATGAGCTTGGTCCATATGTCAATTCAAGGGATCTTGTTGGTGAGCGTCCTTTGGCTTGAACAGTAAAAATCTTAGTTTGGTAATTGGGCATTTCACTTTCATCTCTATCTTTCATCACATGATTGAATTGTCTGGTGTGATTTTCTGCAAATGTCATTGGAGTTGTTCAGAGTGTATCACCAGTTCTAAGCTTCAGAGTGTATCACCAGTTCTTTCTGCTCTAAAGATTCTCAAAAGTTCATAATGTTTCAATAACTTTCTCCTTTTCACGCTTACATGTGCTATAGGTATATTATGGTGGTCGAGGTGTCTGATTCAAGGGGTGAATCTTGGCTTTCTATTTTCAGTGACCAAGCAGAGAAAATCCTTCGACACACAGCAGATGAGCTTGCAGTTATTAGATCTGAGGTATAGTACTTGCATAATGCATTACAATTAAAGTTCCAATTAGAATTGGGTTCTCTTAAAGCCTAACAATGAGCGATATTTTTGTTTCACAGGAAGCGGATCAGAAGGCTTACCAGATAGAGCTTAAGAAGGCGATGTGGGTTCCACATGTCCTTCGTGTCAGCGTAGCACAGACCGAGTACATGAATGAGATGAGGCAACGCATTACAGTTCGTTCATGTAGCCCAGTAGATTGGAGTGGTGAATGCAAGTATTTGTTAGAAGAAATCTCAAAGATGAAAACCCAAGCATAGAGTAGGTTCCAATTTATTTTGGAGTGCATGGCAACATGCAAGCCCAATCCGATTAGATGTCGTCGATGCATCTCATTAACAAAATGTCAAATGTGCAACTTTGATTACTACAGCTTCTATTCATTTTTCTTTTTCCTTTTTCTCCTTCAAGGCTTCGTACGAGGCAAAAGTGGATTAGAAGGCAGCCAGGAATTGAAACAACTTATAAAAAAGCTTATCATCCTATTACCTTACTGCACGCTTGTAATATTATATATGAACTACTATTTTGTTCCAATGGGAGTCGGTTTTGAGCGAAGGGGCATCCTTTTCAATAAAATAGAAGGTGGGTTTTATTTACTTACATCTTTTTTCCATTGTGCTTTGGGCCATTTTGAGCCTGGATGCTCCAAACGATCATATGGTATAAATATGGTATAATATTATTATCATATACAAATTCTTATTGGACTTTTTGATACAAATGCTTATTGGACTTTTTGGACCTCTCCAGATAGTTCTGGAATGTGAAGCGTTATCTTTAGTTTCTTCACTTCTGAAAGGATCTTACATGGGCATGGGATTTCTTAAATGTTGTCTCCAAAATGGGCCTGAAATGTGAAGCATTATCTTTACTTTATGGGTATTGGATTTCTTGAATGGTGTCTCCAAAATGGGCCTGAAATGTGAAGCATTATCTTTATTTTATGGGTATTGGATTTCTTTAATGGCGGTGTCTCCAAAATGGGCTTGAAATGTGAAGCATTATCTTTAGTTCATGGGTATGGGATTTCTTGAATGGTGTCTCCAAAATGAGTTTGAAATGTGAAGAATTATCTTTAGTTAATTCACTTTTGAAAGGAGATCTTACATGGATTTCTTAGTTTGTGTTTCCAAATGGACTTGGACTTTGAAGTATCCATCGTCTTTAATTTTTAAAGGATTTTACATGACATTTTAATTTGGAAATGCCAAGATACTTGAAACATATTGGATTGATTGCAACTTTTGCCAAAACCCTTAAAACAGTGGATTGATGGATTGATTCCAACTTTTGCCAAAACCCTTAAAACAGTGGATTGATGGATTGATTGCAACTTTTGTTGTATCTAATGGATACATAAAATAAGAGGATAAATTGTTAATAAAAAAATCCAAGTTTCTTAAATATAGACCGATGATATAGATTTAAATATTGATATGGCTAGTATCTTAGCAAAGGTTAATGTACCTATCCCTCTTAGTACTGATATTGTTTTTTTTTTTTAAATACCTACAAGGTCGCTATTGCGACATCTTGGAGTGTCGCTCCCATAGAAACCACGTCGGAGATGATACCTCTTAACGTCGCTCTTCCAACGTTTTAGATGTCTCTCTTGCCACCTTAAGAACGTCTCTTTTTCCACCTTTGAAACGTCTCTCTTGCCATGTCTGAAACGTCTCACTTGCCACGTTTGCAACGTCTCACTTGCCACGTTTGCAACGTCTCACTTGCCACGTTTGAAACGTCGGTCTTGCCACGTCTGAAACGTCTCACTTGCCACGTTTGCAACGTCTCACTTGCCATGTTTGCAACGTCTCACTTGCCATGTTTGCAACATCTCACTTGCCACGTTTGAAACGTCGGTCTTGCCACGTTTGCAATGTCTCACTTGCCACATTTGAAATGTCGGTCTTGCCACGTTTGAAACGTCGCAATACAGACGAAAACTAGGTCATCGAAAAACCGACATCATGTGAAACAACATTTGAGGGGGTCCAAGGTTTGTCGTTCTTCCGACAATAGAAAGTGGAAATTGCGTCGAACCGTCAGAATTTGACCCAAATGCAGTAGTGCATGCACAGGCAATTATCAAGAACATGCTAAACTATAAAAAATGAATAACATGTCATGCACAATAGTAACAACAAACATGCATGGTATAAAAACATCTACGAGATAATTAATACACAATGGAATATAAAATAGAGAGAAAACACATAGAGCACTTATCTTTAAATAATTATTCACCAAATGGTTGCAGACGTCAAACATTCCTTCCAACCATAGACACTATTGTTCTATATTTTATGGGTTCTAGTGTATTTCATATTTTATTCTTCTCTAGTTTCATATGCATTGGCGTGCGACTTTTCTTCTCAGATCGCTTTCTACCTCGCTTATTGTTAATTGAACTAAACAAGGCTCATACGAAGTAGACAACAACATAAAACTATAGAATATGGTGAATATGGTTGTGAAATAAAGGTGGTAGACCTCCTCTGCGAACCATAAACCTAATTGTTGGCATTCCTATCAGATATGAGAGAAAGTCTCTCCTTGTCGCTGGCCTTCGTGGAATTTGTGCTCATAATAAGGATCTGTCTAGAAGAACGCTCTTCTTCAACAAGTCAAATTCATGTTCACCAGGTTTTTCACTGACATAAATTGAGCATACCACCATTCATATTGCTTCTGAAGCTTACAACAACATTTTTTTGGGAGAGTTTTTGCAGCTTGATATATTCTTTATTGTTGAGGTAGTGTTGAGCCATACTAAAGGACCATAATATTACACCATTCCGGTACCAAGGTTAGATATAGGTCACAGTTTTGGAGTAGAGTAGCGACATAGTGTAAGTATGATTAGTTGCACTATAGCAGAGAATTTGAAAGAGACCTTGTCAGTTCCTCTTGAACTCAGCTAGACTTGAATCTGAAGCTTTCTTATGCATTTTGGAGCTTGAAGATCATAATCAGAACACGAATAATGGTAACACGAAAAAATAATTTTTTTAAGGTTACTTGTACTTTTTGAAATTAAGTTTCATTGTAAAAAGGGCACATTTTCAGTAGAAGTCGACGCCCTTCATTTGTTGAGTCTACATAGTTGAGATTGTATTGTAGAGTTTGATTGTGAAAGGGTGGATTTGCAAGAAACCCTTGAGGTCTATTTCTGTCTTTAAAATGGCTCGAGTTAAGGAATTGTTAGAGTTACTGAACACTTTGATCCTCTCCTTTGTGGACGATAAAATAACAATTGACAAAACCAATTTGCAGTTTGTTGTAACATTCTTGCAAGTTTCACAATCCAAAGCAACACTACTGCAAACTTAGACTCGACTTCTTCACGATGCACTTGAGCGAAATAATATTCAACAACATTATGAACTAGTCCTTGTTCAGAACCCTCTTTTCGAAGATGATGAAGATGATGATGGTGATTCAAACCAACAGCCAGTGCAACAACCACTCAATGAGCCGACTCTAGATTCAAGTGCAGAATAAGATCACCTTTCTCTTTCCAAGTGGATCATCAAACCTTGGGAAGAAACCATGCATAAAAATCACATAATCAGTATCAGATATGAAAATGATGTCACCTTTCATAATTCGGATTACAATAAACCAATCTAGTTCCAGAGTGTTGGTCTACTGCAAGAAAGTTCACATTCACCTGCTCCAGTTCAAGAGTAGATTTTTATATGCCAATATTGTTAGTGAGTTGGCCATATTGAATATTAGTGCTTCGATCTTCATCCTTGTGAGCATTTTGGACAACACAATCATCCTTCAAATAGGTGTTTCAAACGCAAGACAACTGCAATAGTAAACAACCACTATGGGTGGATGGTTTCTTGGTGATGGTCATCAATAGTCAAGAAGATATCTTAGTCATACAGAAGAATTTGCACTCGAGTATTGACACATCTTGTAATGGACATATTTGCATCTTCTCACCTTGTACCTAACATGGGGGAACAACATCAACGATTGTTAGTCAGGCTTCAAGTTTCAAAGTCCCATCAATCGAGCATGACAAGAGAGTGTGATTGGTTTTTGGTTTTCCTTAAACCACCACTTAGTAGAAGACTTACAGCTTCTGCTAAACAACGGTTTGTGGTTTCCCTTAAACCTCCACTTGGTAGAATACTTTCAACTTATTCTACATCACAGTTTATGGTCATCTTTAAACCAACATCGAGAGCACTTCCAATTAGCAGAAGATGTCAACTTCCAACTTCTAGCTAACTTAGGAATTGTTCTAAGAACCATTGATCCTAGAGTAGGGTTCCAGAGTTTGTTGTAATCCTTAAACCACCAAATTGGTTTTTGGTCTTCCTTAAACCACCAAAACCATTTGGTTTTTGTTCATCCCAAAACCACCGGATTCATAGAGCACATTCAACCATTAACAATTGCACACTTCCAAATTTTAGTTGCCCACTTTCAGATATCATCTATCACCTTGGACTCACTTACACCTCTTCAAATTAAGGGGGGGGGATGTTGGAAACCTAATTCACTTAAGGTTACGGTATTCCTCACTTGACAAAATGTGAAAGGTCAAGTCATAGTGTAACGGTTGTCGAGGAGTTCAAGAGACCTTGGAATATGAATCGAATGGTCAAGACATTGTATTTATAGATGTACCATATTGATGAATAATATGTGCATTCACGCTTATCTAAATCATGTGTCCAACATGTACAATACCCACCAGTGCAGTGCATATTATTGATATAAATTCCTTAGTTCTTTCAATATCTAAAATATTTAGGAGGGTTATTAAAATATGTTGTATGCACCACTCCATAGTATCAATAAAGCATGCATCATAAACAAAGTACTGTGTACCATGGAAAAAACCTACTAGAATTTTTAGTTATAGTGAAATCTATTAAAACCTCCACTACCAAAAGGAAAGGTTATTATTTTGAATGATTGACCGATTGGTTTAATAGAAGATTGTTATATGTTGTTGACTATAGTTAGCTTAATTGACTTTGGTTAACAATATAGTACAATATGATTAACCACAATTGACTTTGGTTGGCATAGACTAACTTTAGTTCAATAAAATTGTTTAGGATAACAATGTTGTTTAACTATAACTTATTATAATTGAATACAATAAGTACAATAAACCATAACTAATAATATTGATCAAACATTTTACTTTATTACAAAATATCTTTAAAAAATTAAAATAAATTTATTATTCAATTTATTATATTTAATATACAATAATTCTCTAAATTTTTTTTTTTTTATAAACTAAGTTATTTAGAAATGAGGTATATATTTATTATTTTTAATATGCTAAGTTATTTAATTATTTTAAATAATTAATATCACATTTATAAATACAAAATATTTCAACTTTTTAATTTAATCTAAAAATGGAGTACACAATTAAAATTGAAATTATTTTTAAAAACTCAATTATTTAAAAAATAATTAAAATTGAAACTGTTTTTAAAAACTAAATCATTTAAAAATTAAAATTATTTTTAAAAACTAAATTATTTTAAAAATGAATTTGAAATAAAACTAAAACGAATTTAAAATAATTTAAATTACTAATTTAATAATAATTTACATAACTTTATTATTAAATTTAATTATTATTCAAATTATTAATTTAATAATATTTTAAATAATTTTATTATTAAATTTATTTTTATTTTTTTAAATAAATAATGTTACATTCATAAATATAAGTCTGGAAGCATTTAAATTAATATAGAATGAGTACATAATTAAGATTGGAACTATAATTTTATAAATGACACTATTTTTATAAACTAAAATATTTAGGAAATGGCAGTGAGATGGAAACTTGTTTAAAAAAATCTAAATTATTTAGAAAAAGAAAGGAACTGATATTGAAAGGTGTTTAAAATAATATTATCTTTATAACTTTAAGAGAAAAAACTCCACTATTGCCACCAAAGCTAACTATTTCAAAGACCGAACGAATACATGGATAATTTATAACAAGACTTGCACCATGGAATTTGGTGCGAAAATCTAATCAACAATCAACACAAATCCATAACTTACATATCCTAAAGTCGTCTTCACATGTCATTGCCAACCAACCAACTAAAACTCTTTGATGCAACATAACATATAATTGTACTCATATTTACTGAGAAATCATGAAACACAGACTAGCTTCCACCCAATCTCATCATATTTGGGTAAATTCAAATAGCTTAACGAAGGAGAAGTACTTTTTTATGATATTTTTCTCGTAAGCAAGCCAAACTCAAACTCTTGAAATCTACCTAGTAACTAAAAATAATTTACATTTTTCTCGGAAGCAAGCCAAACTCCTGAAATCTACTTAGTAACTAAAAATATTTTACATCTATGGAAATGTTCAAAGAGTAAGAAAGTCCGTAGGGGCATCAAGATTTTGCTGAACGTAGAGATTTATTATCCTTTTTCAAGAACTTTCTCTCCAAGCCCCCAAACCAGTAAATTTAAGTCATAGGATTCTACACAGAAACATTACATCGAGAAAAACATAAGTTGAAGCGGATGCAGAAGTTGTAGATGCTGCAATCTGAATTTTTTTACATAAAAAAATGTTGCAGCTTTGAAGAAAGAATTTCTATTTTTTCAGCATGACCCCACTTAGGCATCATTTCCAGTGGTAGAGACTGTCGACACACCTTCAAGGGGTGCAGGAGGTTGCATGGCAATTGCAGGCACTGATGATCTATGTAATTGATGACTTCTTTAACCATAAGTTCCTAATGGATGAGAGATATCATCTCTTGATTGGGTTTTGGCGGGCCATATCCGGCCGACATGCCCATGCAACCAAACCCTAGTGATGATACTTTTAATCCTTGTGACCCTAAACACAATCTACCCACTGATGGTATTTCCGCCATTTCTCTACTCTCTACATTGCACTCATTCAATCAATCACGTAATATAGTATTTTTCCTTCTCGTTTGTCCACTCCATGAATGTTAATGCAATCTTGATATCTTCTTGCATTGGAAAGCATGTGATTGAGGTCCTCATCTCTTGAGCGACGAGGAGATTGAGTGTTGTATCCGAAGCCTTATTGTGATTCACCTGCACACCCCTCTTCTTTTTCGGTCAGTGCCTCTGTCCTAAATACCTGTGCGGGAGTGCGGGCATCGGACAATATCAATTCCATCCATTTAAATTTTAAATCCTTGAACCTTTTTCTCGTCCACGTAGAAGCCAACGTATTATGTATGAAGTGGTGCTAACGGTGACAGTGCTTCTTAACGGAGACGAGGTCGAAAATTGAGCGGACGAAAAATAGATGGATGGACGGAAAATGAATGATCGGAATATGTGAGGAACAGTAAGTCAGAAAAGGTGCAAATCATTTGGCTTTTAGCGAACACCCTCGAATAACTCGTTCTGTGTCCACTCCTACCAAGAAGCAATCGAAATCCAAAAATATGTTCTTCTGGCTGAGAATCAGGACGAGCAATATACAACCTGCTACTCATTACAGAATGCTATGGTAGTTGGTATATGTTAGTTATAAATGTAACCTCATCAGTGTGTGACTGTACACTTCCAGTTGTTATGGCTAGTTGTATCAGTCGTTAGGATTTTTTGTTTTGTTTCTTGATTCAGTTGTAATGTTTCTCACCTATAAGGTTTGTCCTATCATCTAATACGAATGCACTCTACACATTCTTGTTCCCTATCTATCTTCTCTGTATTATCTTCTTTGCTTCTTATTTTGTCATGGTATCAGAGCATAGGATGTAAGCCTCTTCACAGAGCCTTGAGAGTAGCTCGATCCTAGGAGGAAGAGAACAGAGAATACATTGTCTCGTAGATGAGGGAGAGGGAGGTAAGACTCTTCACAGAGCTTGGAGAGCAGTCTGATCAAAAGATCGTTGGAGACAACATAGCATGAGGAAGAAACCCTGCAGAAGGAAGAAGCGTTTAAAGATTCGTGGAATTCCTTCTTCAGGACGAAGTTGCAAAAGAAACAAAGGAGAAGCTACAACATCCGTATGATCGGTCGCAGGAATTGATCTAAGAAATTAAATCAAGCTCAGAAAGGACGAGGAGCACGTAGAATAAGCGAACGGTTTTCAGCCGTTTGATTTGGGCAAGAGCAAGGATAGTCGTCATATCGAGAAAATATGTGCAGGGCTTAGCTGCCGAAGTTCTTCGGACTTTGTGTATTCGGCGGTTTCGTGCAAAAGTTGTAGAGGAGTCGAAATATTCTGAAGTTTCGAAGCCCGAAACAAATCCTGTCCGTTGATCCAAGTAGGGGACACGTGTCAGACGATCCTCGTATTCGACAATCTGGTGCTTCGAAGGATAGCTGGTATTATGCATTAAAGAAGCCTGAAGCAAATCTCCAGTGTCGGGTTGGAGGACACGTGATGTTCGATCAACACTTCGTTGGTTCGCTGTTTGGAAAGAATAGCAGAAGAAGGTTATCAAAGTCCCGAAGGAGCGAAGTAGAACTAGACTGTTGCAGCGAGAGGGGACACACGTCACGCGATCCCACACTTCGATGCTTGAACACTTTAGAGGTTTAAGGAGTGTGAGGGAGTCGGAATTGCCAAAGCGCCGGTTACCTGAAGTTAATCTTAGCCATTGGTTTCAGTGGACATGCGACGTCATTCCGGAAGTTCGGAAGATCAGCACTCCGGAAGAACTAAGGTTTGCTGAGTCAGGAACTCCCGAATGCCCAAAGCTCTGAAAAGTCAAAGTTCATATGGATCATCCATTGACGAAGACACGTGGATGAAGGATCTTCCACTTCGCTTGTTCAGGGTTCGGAGAAAAAATGGTGCAGTGTTGCCAGAACTCTCGAAGCCCCGAAGGCCGAAGTAAATCTCAGCCGTCCAATTCAGAGGACACGTGGAGGTTGATCTCTCACTAATTTCGACACTCCGGAGGATTGCACGTATTAGCAGATGGAAACTCCTGAACGTCGGAGTTCCAAAGAAAATCTTCATCGTTGGTTTGCAGAGGTCTAAGGACCATTGGATTTACCTCTCTTCGGAAAGTTCGCCACTTCGACACTTCACAAGTATTGTGATCGAGAGCAGTGAGATATCTCCAAATCCCAGAGTCCTGAAGTAATTTTGAGTCGTGGATCTCGACGGGTAATTGAGACCGTCGATCCCTTCCCCTTGTTCAGAGGTTTGCGAGTTTAGAGTATTGAGAGGTAAGAAAGGAATATCGCCCGGAGCCCCTAAGGCACGAAGTCTCGAAGTAAGTGTGAGCCGTTGATATCAGATCAACGAGGACCATTGATCTTTGCAGCAATTCGACTATTTGGCCATTCATCTATTTGGAGGAACTGAGACCTTCACGCATCGAAACACCCAAAGTCCCGGAGCGCCTTTTTTTCAGCCCCCAGTCACATGAGAAGTTGAACTTCAATTTTTTTTTTCTCTCGAGTAAACTCAAATAGCTCGATTCTACCATTAGAGGGGATACATTCGATAAAGAACATATCTCATAGTTATGAATTGGTAGATATTGTGCTCAGATAGTCAGATCCAGCCATATTGGAGCTAAAGAAGTGGTCAGCACCACATTTTTCGGCCCGAAGTCACATAGAGAACTTAGTAGACCTAGTTTTACGCGGAGGAAATAGGTAAAGCACGAAAATCCCTAAAAAAAAAATTATGTTCTATTTCTTTTCAAGAATGGTCACCTCTAACAATTTAGGACCAACATGTTGAGCGCTCAACACACCCTAAAATCCTTATGAAATTTTATCACTTTTGGGTACCAGTTGTTTTCTTTTACTTTCTAAATTGATTTCACTTTGGGGAATGGTTTATTTTTTGTTTTTGTTTTGTTTTCATGACTCTTATCAATCAAGTCAGAGGGTTTGAAATTGTTAGATGAAACCTTGTGTCTAAAATAACTTGACATCCTAACTAAGAATATGCAACTAACATTGCACCTAACACGCTTATGTTCGGCATCAGTAAAATTCAAGCAGGTGAAGTGGCCACATAGTTACACTAATCGTCGATGCACCATCGACATCAATAGAAGGTGGAGTTGGTTAGCGTGAGTTATTCGCCACGAATTTTCAAAAGATAGTCGATCCCCATCGACGTCGGAAAAATACAGGAAGGATAGACATTGAAAAAAGCCGTAAAGAAATCACCGATAGCCAATGACCGATGCACTTTATCGGGGTCGAGGAAATCTAGAAGGGTTAAAACAATTTTTTTTTCTGCGACACACATATCGCCGATCGTCGATCCCCGATACACTTTCGGCATCGGGACTTTTTCAAGAGAGTTGATCCTGGAGCACTTGGGTAGGTTTATCATCGATCACCGATCCTTGATACTTTTCAACGTCGAAAGGATAGGATTGAGTTTTAGAATGTGTAGCTTAAGGAAAGTCCTGATTCTGATTAACACGAGTAAATGAAGACGTCGATCTTGAGTTCCACGTGTTTTTATCACGTAAGAGTGTCGTACGACCTAGTTTCGTCTCAAGTTGTCTTAAAGTTTCCTATGTCCTAGTCACACCTCCAATTCAGCATTGCCACATCATCTCTGTATAGAAAGATCATTCGACATCGGAGCTTTTGCAAGAAGATATCAACAAAAAAGTGTTCAAAGCAGAACCCCGACCCCCGACTCACCAGATGGACTAGCGAAACGATGGGATGTTTTCGACACAAGATACGATTGTATTCTGACATTCAATAGACCAGTTAATCCTCCATCCTGCATTTGTTTCTACCACGTGAGCCAATTGAATAACAACAATTTGAAATCACCTATAGGCCACGTTACAACCCGCACCCGCGTCGTCAAACCACGATCGAATTTAATTTTAAAACGTCTTTGAAGATCTAGCGGAAGATTTAATAGAACTACACTCATAAACCGAATTGAATGGCTGATGTGACAATGTAATTTCATCCCTATTTAAATCTCTAAAACGGCTTTGAACAATTTCATTCTGTGCACAAGTTCAAATTCCAGAGCATCCGAAGAAGAAAAGAAAGCATTTTGAGTCTGTGTTGATCCTCAGATTATCAAAACCAGGTTAAATAAGCTGTAGAGGTATGTGTTCAAGTTTGTCAATTCGGCGGCTGTGATTTATATATGTATCTGATTTCTTACACGGTCTCTAACTATGTTCTAGTTGTAGGTAAAATGTCGTCGAGGAAGCCAACCACCAGATGCTCGTCGAGAGCACCCAAGCTAAAGGAAGCTGAAACAGGTGAAGGCTCTTGTCCTGGTACTGCGAGGCAGTTGGAGTACACTCCCATGGTAGAACCAGGCATAAAAACCTCAACAAAGAAAGCCTTTGTCCAACCTTGGGTCTTCGGTGATACAGAAGCAAGAACCAGATCCAAAGTAATGCTCCAACAGTGGGGGGGACTTTTCAACAGAATCGACTGGGAGGAGTACCCGGAGTGTGTCCCACACATTGACCCAAATGTAAGGGCGCTCGATGACCAGGTGTTCCCAAATATCTGATGGTCATATTTGCACATGGTGGCCAGCAGAACCCCATTTTTCCCTTGCATAGAAGTTTTGAAGTGGCTAATCGACCACACAGACGCGCATAAGTTCTTGATCACTGATGAGAATGGCAGGTGTGTCGGATTTTTCCTCCCGACAGAAGTCCAGAAGTACTACAAACTCAGAGACCCAGAGGAGCAGCTAAACACAGACTTAGTGGTGAAGTTTTACGAATTCCACAACACCAGCCGATTGATGGCCTCATGGTGGAAGGAGGACAAAAAGTTTACAAACTGGAGCAGTGGCTGGTATGGGACAATCAACCTGAGGGAGCCATACATCTATTTGATGGCTCTCATATGCCGATTGTATGGAGAGAAGGACTGTTCCAATTTTTTGGAAGCATGGATTCCCTTGGCATACATCGTGGCGATCTCTGGAAGCGGATTTAACTAGGGAGCGATATATCCCAAACAATTGAGCATTTGTGTATAATAGGATCAGACGCCGAAAGAAGGGGAAGCACCCACTTTGCACATGAACTCATACTTGCTCGATGTTATCTGTGCGAGAAATGTCTTCACCAACATGAATTTAAGCTAGCATGTTGCGGAGCTCCCTCTTCACGTTTATTTCAACATACTTTGGGAGAAAAAGTACAAAAAATCCTATGCACTCATTTGCAATGAATTCATCACTTGTATTCATTTTATTATATTTAAAAAGGAATGCCCGAGACTATTCGCAACAGCCAAGAAAATGGTAGCGAAGGTAGGCCACTAGTATTTAGATGAATGCACAACCTATATCAGGGTGTTCGGATCCATCGAAGCACTGCATCTACTCCCCGCTCATGTCCCAGACCGGCTCATTGTTGGAGAAATATGCTATCAGACCATCCTGTAGGGATATAATGCCACACTAGTTAAGGACAAGAAGCGTTCTTTCATACCCTACGGTTTTCATGTGGGGTTTTATCTGGTAAATCACACTGCTCAAGCCAAACAATAAGGGATGAGCCAACTTGAATTCAGGTCCCGACAGGCCGATTCCGCAAGCACGACCCTAAATGCTTGGTCCTCCAACATGCTTGATAGGTATCATCATGTTGGCAATACACGCATGATAAATTTGAGGATGAAATTTTCACAGAGTGCGCTCAGGACTGGGAGGAGGTAGTACAGAGGATGGTCAACTCGAATATGACTATGTTCAAGGCCATGAGCATGGATGAACAAGTGGAAACAATAGACAAGTCGTCTCAAGAGGCCCTTAGAGTTCAGGAAGAGATCAGAGCGAAAGAGACTACATAGTCACAAAGAAGAGGATTTCTCTTGCTAGAAGGGGCACATAGAATCATTGATCAGTTGCAGAATGACCCTGATCTTGTAGAGATGTCAAGGATTCCCGTTGACGACCCAATCGAAGGCATAGGATATCCAAGTGGCTTAGAGGCAATACAACTGGAAGAAATCACCAGGCCAAAAAAACCTAAAGTACCACCACCTCAGATCATATCACCAGGGGGAATTTCAACCTAGCCCGAGATAGCAAGGACACCAGGTAAGACAAGTGTACCAAACCCCTTGTTTGACTTAATAACTATCTATGATGATGAGGAGAGTTCGAAGGTTTCTCTAGTGACTCCGGTGCAGATTACAGAGGAAAAGGAGCCCGAGAAAGAATCTTCCCCAGGTCTCGATGCTTCAATTCATAACCTTTTATAGAGCGACCATGAGGTTGAAAGTGTCTTGGACAATGAGCTACTCGACTTTCCAGAAACCCCAATAGACAACTCGAGGGATGAGCTTGGATCAGATGGCCAGAAAGAGGAAATTCCATAGCAGGAAATGGACACTTCGACAGTCGATTACCAAGTAAGTACCAAACCTACCCCTGGTTCTTCAGTTTTGGTCGATACCTCACCAGTCGATGAGCAACAGACGAAGGTCGAGCCATCAGGACATATGTAAGAAGTTCAGGAACCCATCCTAGAATAGATACACACAACCAAGAGCCTGGTGGATACTCTAACCTGGGGAGAACAACAAATCCCCGACCCTGTGGATGAGGTCGCCGACATATAGGCGATCACCTATGATAGAAAAATAAAATCCATCATGAAGAGGACTACTAAAAAGAGAAGGCTTACGCTAGACAACTCGATTCTCATCATGATAGAGGAGAAAATTCTCTACACTGAACACGCCAAGACATCTGAACTTATCGACATAGGAATGGCCATTACGGATGCCACATTGGATAGAGAAAGAAGGGATGAAAAGGAGTTGGTTTTTGCGCTTAAGGAGTTTGAGCATTTGCGCCATTTGGAAAAATATTATCAGGACTCCACACAGGCCATGGTGTTTTTGAGAAGTGAGGTCCAAGATGCCTATGCCAAATTCACGAATGAACGACACCTTTTCACTACAGGTATAGCTGATTTCCAAGAGGACACCCTGATGGCACTAGCGACCTACAAGGACGTGGAAAGGTGGTATGAGAAATCTCACCAAGCAGTAGAAAGGATTGATTACATCAACGTGGTTCAAAAGGGCCGAGACATCGAAGAGAATGACATTCGGGTGCTGAGGTACAACAACATAGATCGGATCAGGAAAGCGGCCGAATACGGGGTAAAAATGGCCTAAGAACCTCAGCGGGAGATTCAGGAGAAGTGGGCCGAGTGCGAAAAAAAATGGGAAAATATTAATCGGTAAATGAAGGACATCGGCCTCCTAGAATTTGGCTCACCCAAGGACTTTGTCAACCTGCATTACATAGTCATGAAACATGAAAAACAAGACTTGACATGGAAAACAGAGATAGAAAAGGTGGCGAGCATGGCAGCATGTCAAGTACAACAGTTCATGGAGCGTCCAATCAAGGCTCAAGCAATTTTTCAGTGGTTAAGTGTTAACATAGTCAAGTACAGAGCAGGGGCAGTAGAAGTGAAAGAAATTCTTTCAGTCCCGATGGACCAGCACAGGTTCCTGTATGCCAACACATGCGAGGAACTTTTCTTCAAATGGTCGGAGTATGAGAAGAGTCATCCACTTCAGTAAAACTATTTGATGATTCTTAGAAGACAGAGAGATGAAAGCGCCATGTGGTGATATTTTGTTTTACTTATCTTTCACTTGTAATAGCTATTTTTAGTTAATGATTCATTATAAGTAAGAGGATTGACCTTTTAGCAAAGGTCGATGGTTTTGGGAAAAGACCCTCATTTTTGGAATTGTAAAAAACTATTTATGAACTACCTTAATTGAGAAGTCTTGTTTAGGACCAGAGACAAGCTTCTGTTTTTCATCAAAAGCATTGTGTGATTGGATTTGAGGAGGAATTACTTCCAACTTTATTTCATGAATGGATGTTGTAGCGAGTAAGAGTTTCTGAATCTATTGATAAGTTAGTTGTTTCAATAGTTTTTGTAGTTCTTGTCTCTAATGATGAAAGCAATTTGTTGTGTTAATGTGTGATTAATGCTAGAGCTAAGGAAACTATTTTTCTTGCCATCATTTTATTGCATGTATGTTTTCTTACGATAAATTGTATCTCAGTCAATAATTGAAATACCAACAAGTTAATGTATTAGTACTGTAATAAAATGCTAATTTGTATTAATTTATCCAAAGAATATTGTCCTTGTGCTATCTTTCCACTTAGATTTTATAACGTTTTCACCAGCTTCGTCAAGCTTCCATCACCTAAATCCTTCACTCGACTAATCATCCAAAATAGTCATGTCCTCCATGAGTCAAAATTGACAAATATCCCAAACCTATATCTAGCCTTAATGCTTATCTAAATTTCTTGGTCCCATCACTTCATTCATTTTTACCCTTGTTATCATATTCCCGTTGAAAATTAAAACTATTCCTTTTATTAAGCTTAAGATCCTTTATCCTATCCACAAAGTCATGTGATGAACCTCATATGCCCAAAGTCCTTAGAAAATGGAAAAAAGTTTATAAATTATTAATATAAATATTTTTATATTAAATATTAATATTAATATTTAATCCAAAATATTCACATCAAGTCATGGACATGAATCTCAATTAATATTTTAATGTGGAAAATTCAAAGGGTGGATGGAGGGCGCATATCCATTTTGGGGGTTGAAAGTGA
>ML794434.1:149956-170199 GCA_009831015.1 Picea engelmannii | reverse complement strand
TATTTTTATATTAAATATTAATATTAATATTTAATCCAAAATATTCACATCAAGTCATGGACATGAATCTCAATTAATATTTTAATGTGGAAAATTCAAAGGGTGGATGGAGGGCGCATATCCATTTTGGGGGTTGAAAGTGAACGGGGTTTAATTTTTTAAAGTAGTCCCGAAATCCAAACCACTATGTTTTATGTTGGAGTACGTGTTATTACATGATGCATTTAGGGATATGGAGTGGTAATTAATAAAACCAGTCTCTGCTCCGAAATACTATTGCAATATCATTTTTGTATTGATTTAAATTTATAAATGTGTGGTGTGAGTATTTACGAGGTAAAATGAAGATGAATTTTCCAGAAGTACGTTTCAAAATAAACCATGAAGTTTCCAATGCTATAAAGAAATTTTTACTCATGGTGGAAAAATTCTACAGAAGTAAAAGGGGAAGATCAAGGGATATTTTCCAAAGATGGTTTCCAAGACATGGTTTTCAAAACCACGTGAAATAAACCAGTAAATAGTTTTCACAGTGAAATGGTAAATATTTATTGAGAAAAACATGACATGGTTTGTAGAAACAATGGATGGTTTTGAATTTCATTTATGAAATTCATAAAATCAAATTGCAAAATAATGGAGAAGTTTTAGAGGAGATGGTAACCAAGACATGGTTTTCAAAACCACGGGAAACAAGCAATAAATGGTTTTTCAAAACCACGGGCATGAATTAAATTATGGAAATGTAATTATATAGGATAAAAAATATTTGGGAATTATTTTTATTTAAATATATTATTCCCAAATATTTAAGGAGAATATGGATAAATTAGATTTGAAAGAGTACAAGTGACATTTCAAAGAGGATGTGGCAGTCAGTTTCTGCATACGTTGAGACTTACAGGACGATTTCTGGGTGAACCAAAATGAATTTTCAAAATTAAAAGGAGGTTATTTTCAAGCACGGACTAAAGAACATTAACCTTGTTCATTTTTCACACAGGTGTCACGGATTGGAAGATTTAGAGGAATCTTGGAGCCCTATTTTTCAGTTTCATGATTTGTTGTTTGAGACATGTTTTTTGACACGTATTCCAGCCAGTTGGAGATGCATTTCAAGAAACTGAGAGAGGTTTTTCTTTAGAATGAGCCTATATACAAAAACCGATCTCAGATTTTACACAACTGTTACATTTTGATAATTATAGGTGGAATTTTGAAGCCTATTTTTTCTCCTGAAAAGTAGAAGATCGGTTAAAACATGTCATGTTCTATTTGTAACTGTTTCTATTTTGGGAAAGGGGTTGGAGTTCGAAATTGTGAGCTGGAAGAGACCTTTAGTGATATATATTTCATTTTAAAAGAGTAGAGAAGGGGGGGGACTTTCAGCTAGGAAGGCGAAGGGACTGTGTGTAAATTTCTCAGAATGTCCATATGAATTAATACAATAGTATAGTGCTTTTGATATCCGAGATTCATCACGATGTATTCTTTAATGTGTTTTCCTCTAGTTCACATTCATTTCACTTTTGTTATTTCTTCTAAGCATAGCTAAGAGTACATGATTGGAATTCATCCTTGATATATTCTCCTTTCATATGGTTAATGCAGTTATTATGTTTAGTGATTACAGGTCCATAATTCACTCTCTTTTAAGTGCTTTATTCATTGTAGTCAGCATTATGTTATTTCTTCTAAAGTTACAATTGAGAATTCATCTCTTTTTGATGCTCTCATTTGTAATGGGATTTTCTCTTTTCTATCTTTCCATCATCTGAATACTATTTATTGCTGAAGGATATGCTTACTTTGCCTCCGTTCCCTCAAGAGTACATTAGTTGTATTAATATTCATAGTATATCTCAGGATTTGACCCCATTGTCCAATCTTTTCTTCCTCTTGTTTGTCCTACCAACCCTTTTAAAAACTAAAACAAAACCTTTCCTATTGCAGAATCTGACCTTTGTGTGCTCATTGCCAAATAGTTTTTGAGTATTTTCAGTCTTTACATGTTTGAGAGAGCCCTCTCTGGTTGGAAGGGTCAAAATCCAACCTAAAGTTGGTTTGTAGGTTACCTTGGCATTTCTTTTATGCAGCCCAAAGAAATTACCGAGTGCTAACATTTTGGCGTCGTTTCCGTGGATCGAAAGTGAAATATTCCCTGGGATAAACAACAAAGTTCAGATCTGATTGCTGATGGTGAAAAGTATTCATACACAGAAAGGTTGTACATCATTCACCTGACGACTCCATTTTCAAGAATCTAGAATTCAATTTTTTCATGGCGACTCCACTGTCCAAAGACTCAGTAGCCTAAATTCCAGTGCTTCAAGATGGATCATAGATCTGCAAGGTATGCTCTAATGAATCGCTCTCATATTCATGGCTTTCCAAATCGTATTCCTCACATAGATTGGCAAGCTTATTTGACTAAATTCAAAGATGGGAAAGGAAATGATGTTGTCTTGCACTTGATTAGATTTCACATGCACATATGTAAGTTGGGGGTTGAATTTCATGAGGATTGTTTGATGAAAATGTTTATGGCTACTCTAGAGGGGAAAGCAAGATTATGGTATGAAGGTTTAAAACCAAGTAGCTTATACTCTCTTAAGGATTTCCACATAACATTCTTTAGGAATTATGGAGAATCTAATCATTCATTCTTGGTGTTTGAAGATTGTTGTGAATTTTGTGAACATTTCATTAAGTACCTTGAAAATGTTTTTGGTAATGAAGGGTGTATATGATGAAATCATAGAAGCCCTTTATGAATATTCATCCCAACAAAAAATAGTAGACGCTCCTTTGGCTGAAGATGAAACTGATCAAGACATTGTTGCTAAAAGTCATTTTCCTTTTCCTGAACTTGATGAAGATATTCACAAGATTTCCAACAAGACAAAGTGCTTCAAAGTTGTCTTTCTTCCCCTGTGAATGATGTGGTTGTTCAAATTCTAAGTGGCTTAGACATGGATGAGGGTTCTAAAACTGCATCTATGGAGACTTCAAGCAGTGAACAAACAAATGAAATAGAGTTTCAGGAAAGCAACAAAACAGTGTATGCCACTTTTCAATCAGAAATACAAAAAGATAATGAAGAGGCAGTTGTTTTATTTGATTCCTTTGAAAATCATGGTTTTGAAAATGCATCCATGGAAACTCTAGACTGTGAAATAGTTCATGTTGTTATATTTTCACATTTGCAAGAAGATTATGAGCAGAAACTTATTTCCCTTCATTCATTTGAAACTCAAAATGACAGTCCTCAAGCAAAACTCTTGAAGATTAATAAAACCAAATCAGAATTGTTTAATGAACAAGAGGATAGCCTTGATACACATAATATGCCTGTCATATTTGAAGATGTTCAAGGATGTATGATTTTTTTTTTTGATATGCATGGAAGAGTAGACAAACCTATTGCTTCCATTTCATTTGATAATGTTCTCAGAACTAAAGAAATAGAGAAAGAACAACAAACGCTTATGAATGAGGCTTGTCTTTCTATTTTTGTTCATCAAGAAGAAATGATTTTTCATGGTTTTCAAGATCCTGTGGCCATCCTATTACAGTCATCAGTGAAGGAGGAATTTGTTTCATTCATAAGCTCAAAATTTGGATTCAATTTTTGTTTTCAACTGCCATCTTTTACATTTGTCTGCCTGCTTAAGAAAAATGTGAGCAGAGGATAGTCGGGAAGCCAATTGCTTGATTGGCTGCATTGGCACTTTAGCATCACTTGATTGAGTATTCATTTCAAAAGTTTTAGAGTAGATAGGAGTGTGCAAATAATCTTGTTTTTCAAGCAGTTTTCAGTTTGGATTTTCAACAGCGTGTACATTTAGATTTTAGTGGTGTATTTAGCGTTCAGATTTCAGTTGAGAGTAGTATATAGACTTGGGTTTTCAATGGATATTGGTGACAGGTCAGAGAAGGGTACACACATGTTCTGGGAGAAAACCAATGGATCAGGCACCGGGTCTACGATTTCTTTCCTACCTCACTGGGAGGATAGCATCCCCATTGGAGCCAATGTTATCACATGCTAATTTGTATTAATTTTTCCAAAGCATCGTGTCCTTGTGCTATCTTTCCACTTATATATTATAACGTTTTCACCAGCTTCATCAAGCTCCCATCACCAAAATCCTTCACTCAACTAATCATCCAAAATAGTCATGTCCTCATGAGTCAAAATTGGCAAATATCCCAAACCTATATCTAGCCTTAATGCTTATCTAAATTCTTTGGTCCCATCACTTCATTCATTTTTACCCTTGTTATCATATTCCCGTTGAAAATTAAAAATATTCCTTTTATTAAGATTAAGCTCCCTTATCCTATCCACAAATTCATGTGATGAACCTCATATGCCCAAAGTCCTTAGAAAATGGATTTTTTTTTATAAATTATTAATATAAATATTTTTATATTAAATATTTATATTAATATTTAATCCAAAATATTCACGTCAAGTCATGGGCACAAATCTCAATTAATATTTTAATGTGGAAAATTCAAAGGGTGGATGGAGGGCGCATATCCATTTCGGGGGTTGAAAGTGATCGGGGGTTAACTTTTTTAAGTGGTCCTGAAATCCAAACCATTATGTTTTATGTTGGAGTACGTGTTATTACATGATGCAATTCGGGAGATGGAGTGGTAAGTATTAAAACCACTCCCCGCAAGCTTTGAAATACTATCGCAATATCACTTTTGTATTGATTTAAATTTATAAATGTGTGGTGTGAGTATTTACTAGGTAAAATGAATATGAATTTTCCAGAAATACGTTTCAAAATAAACCATGAAGTTTCCAATGCTATAAAGAAATTTTTACTCATGGTGGAAAAAATCTACATAAGTAAAAGGGAAAGATCAAGGGATATTTTCCAAAGATGGTTTCCAAGACATGGTTTTCAAAACTACGGGAAACAAACCATAAATAGTTTTCACAGTGAAATGGTAAATATTTATTGGGAAAAACAAGACATGGTTTGTAGAAACAATGGATGGTTTCGAATTTCATTTATGAAATTCATAAAATCAAATTGCAAAATAATGGAGAAGTTTTAGAGGAGATGGTAACCAAGAAATGGTTTTCAAAACCATGGGAAGAAAGCAATAAATGGTTTTTCAAAACCACGGGCATGGATTAAATTATGGAAATCTAATTATACAGGATAAAAAATATTTGGGAATTATTTTTATTTAAATATATAATTCCTAAATATTTAAGGAGAATATGGATAAATTAGATTTGAAAGAGTACAAGTGATATTTCAAAGAGGATGCCACAGTCAGTTTTTGTAGCAGTTGAGACTTACAGGACGATTTTCGGGTGAACTAGAATGAATTTTCAAAATTCAAAGGAGGTTATTGTCAAGCACAGACCAAAGAAAATTAACCTTGTTCAATGTTCACACAGGTGTCATAGATTGGAAGATTCGAAGGAATCTTGGAGCCCTATTTTTTAGTTTCATGATTTCCTGTTTGAGACATGTTTTTGTGACATGTATTCTGGCCTGCTGGAGACGAATTTCAAGAAATTGAGAGAGGTTTTTCTTCAGAACGAGCTTATATACAAAAACCGCTCTCATATTTTACACAGATATTACGATTTGAGAATTACAGGTGGTGTTTTGAAGCCTATTGTTTCTCCTAAAAGTAGGAGATCAGTTAAAACGTGCCATGTTCTATTTGTAATTGTTTCTATTTTGGGAAAGGGGTTGGAGTTCGAAATTGTGAGTTGGAAGAGGCCTTTAGTGTTGTATATTTCATTGTAAAAGAGTAGAGATTGGGGGTACTTTCAACCAGGAAGGCAAAGGGACTATGTGTAAATTTCTTAGACTGTCCTTATGAATTAATACAATAGTACAATGCTTTTGATAGCCGAGATTCATCATGGTGTATTCTTGGTCTTCCATAGCGGGTTTGGTTCCTTTTGTTGAGTTAAATGGATTTAGGACCCCTCAACAAAATTGGTGCAAGAAGGAGGGCCTAAATGAATGAATGGATAACAGTATTTCTGATATAATATTTCGCATAGCCTACAGATTCAAAATAGCCCACATGCATGGCTAGTCATTCTCAAGACAACCCACATACAGAGAGTACTCCTGAAATGAGTAACTCACCCCAGCAAGAGGAAGAGCACCTATTCCCTGAAATACCTTACGCTCTTCCTCACGAGGAGTTGAACTAGTTCAAACGAATCACAAGAGCTTACGTCTGGAAAATTAGATCATTTCTCTTAGCTCCGTTACCTCCTCGTAGAAAAAAAGTCAGCAGCCTAGTGGTCGACATGCCCGACCAGGTTTTTGTTCACACAGTAGAAGAACTGATAGATTTCTCCCTCACCGAGATTGAACATCCCCTTAATCTAATCCCTGAAACACTGGCTAGTAACTACTCTGAACTAGACGATTTTGAATCTGAAGAAGAAGAGTTTAACTCGGATCGTTTAGCTTCGGGGTCGGACGACATGGAGGATAGAAATGATAATAATGAAGAAAGGGGAAACCCACCATAAAATAATCAACCTTGGTTGGCCAAAGATTCTCTAGTAATCCTCGGACGGGTACATAACCTCCCTCGACATCCAGAAAAAATACTTACCAAGTTTGACCCTAAAACCTTTGGATTGCCTTAAGACCATATTAAAAAATTGATACTAGCGATAAGACTGATGAACGTACAACATGAGAACGTAGTATGTAGACTATTTCCCTATACCTTTGATAATTCATCCTCAACTTGGTATTTTAACTTTCCCGTAGGGTCCATAACTAGTTGGACAAAGTTTCAAAAAAAATTCTTAGATAAATTTGCAGAAGAAACCACCACGGGAGATTTGATGGATGAACTCTTCACCGCCACCATGAGTTCAAAAGAGAAGGTTAAAGACTTTAATCAACTTTTTACCACTATCTTGAATAAATTTCAACCCGAAGCTAAACCTACTTAAGAGTTGCAAATTTAGATATATGCCAATGCTCTCCCTGCTTCTATTGCCATGTTTCTAAAAATGGCTTCCAAGCATACCGTAGATGAAAATTTCAAGGAAGACAAAACAACTGAATTCCAAATGAAGGGATGTAAAGAGGGCCAGGTCTTACTAGTTAAGAAGAAATCTCAATCTCCACCCGGGAGAGGAATATTTTTTACCAGACCCTCAGGAAAACAAACAAAACAAGGTCCTGAAAAGGGAAGTGGAGACATAGAAGACCTACAACGGATGATAAAAAAATTGTCAAATGAAATCGTAGACATGAAAAGAAGTGTCGGGGAAGGGAATCAAGGTCAAAGTACCTATAAACCCTTTTTCAAGAGAAACCCACCTTTCAAAGCAATTGAACCTCCCCCAACCAACTTAAACATCGATCTGGGTAATGTAGCCTTCGACTCTTTCTGTACATATCATCAAGAGAAACATTATGAAAGAGACTGTCCCCAATGGGTGCATGCTATGGACTTGATGGCCAATCGGTTCCTAGACGAATTTTACCTTACCAAAAAATCAAGCGACTCAACAGTAAATACCGTCGATCAGGAGGAAGTTGACCTGCCGGAAGAAAAAACCATGTTGCTATGGGATCCTGACTTTCCAATGCCTTCCGATGATATATTTGAGGTTCAAGAACCACCCGCTGAGGTTTTGGCTGTGAAAACGCGAAGTAGGGGTTAACTGGTCTCAAATGACCTTACCATTGCCCAAACTTCGAGAGGAAAATAAACAACTGATCACCCGAAAGCACCTTTTGTCTCCCAAATAAATCCTGTAAACATCCATACACGAGAATCACCCAAGCTAGACTACAACATAGTAGAAGATTTAAAAAGATTGAAGGAAAATGTATCGGTCATGGACATGTGTAGAATTCCAAAGAAAAAGGATTTTCTGTTACAAGCCTTGAAGTCAGTAGAAACCCCTATAACAAGCATTTACCAAGGGGAAAATCCAACTCCCATGGATCTAAAAAATAAAACAAATATGAACACTTGCTCTGTAGCTAAAAAAGGAAAGCCTTTTGTCCCACCTTTCTTTTTAACGTTTGAATTCTTCAAAAAAAAACTCCATAATTGTTTGGTTGACTCAGGGGCATCCTCTAATGTCATGCCATTATCTATCTGCAAGAAATTAAATGCAGTCCCACTCAAAAGTGATAAACATGTTATACAACTAGACAGAACTAAGGTAAAAGTTATTGGAGAACTCAAGGATGTCATGATTAGAATGGCCACAACCCGAAATTTGTTCAAGTAATTGACATCATTGTAGTAGATATACCAGAAGATTATGGACCGCTACTTATTCGAGATTGGTCTAGGAAGTTGAATGGATACTTTAGCACGGACTGGGCTCACCTCTGGTTGCCATTAAAGGGACACACAAACATGATTAGGATTTATAGGGAAAGGTATCTGAAACATACTATCACCGATTTAGAAGCCTTCAATGAAACCTCATCGGCAGACTTCCCCGTGCTAGGAAACTACTCCTGCGATTTTGATTTCGGTAATTTCTCCCCTCTCTCATCTGATGTAACTCTTACTCAAAACTCTGAAATGACTTTTCAAGTAAATCTACTGATAGCAGCAGAAGAAAGCCTATTCTATCAAGAACCTCTATTAGAAACCACAGACAAAGTAGGTGGAGGGGAGGAAGTTAGTAGGCATGGAGAAGCTGATGATTCGTGCTCACAAGTTTGGACCATGTACTTTGATGGGTCTAAATCACAAGAAGGGTTAGGAGTAGGATGTATCCTCATTGACCCAAAAGGGAAGTGGAATTTCCTGTCCTGCAGACTTGAATTTGAATGCACTAATAACACTGTCGAGTATGAAGCTTTAGTGCAAGGGATAAAGAAAGCCATAGACTTAAACGTTAAAGAACTAAAGGTTTTTTGGGACTCTGAAATTATCGTTAGGCAAGTAAAGAATACTATACATTGCAACTCTCCCCACCTGATAAATTATCAACAGGAAGTGCACAAGCTAACAGAACATTTTGAAGCCTTCAATGTTACAATGATCCCCAGAACAAAGAATACTCTTGATGATTCCCTAGCCACTGCTGCTTCGAGGCTATCCCCTTTACAAGACTATGAACCCTCCAGGTTCACTGTGGAACTACTCTACAAATAATCAATGCCCAACAATATTTCTAAATGGAAGGGCTTTGAAGGAGATGAACATATTATAGACTTCCTAACCAATCAGGAAAGTTTTAAAGACCTGGCTATTGATGATGAAGTATTCCAAGAGTAATTAGTAGAAACTGATTCCCATGAACAAAGATGTGAAACATATCACTCTATTAACATACCCAAGTTTCACACAATACCGAAAGGGGTAGCCAATTTGGAGAGCCTCTTTGACTTAAGGGAAAGATTTAAAGGGTCAACAAACACAAAGACAGGGAGCTCGTGTCCCATGTACGAGGCTATAAACCTAGGAACCCCGGAAAACCCTAAAAATATAAATCTAGGAAATACAATGTCTAAATAAGAAAGGAAATCCTATCTCAAACTTTTTAGAGAATATCAAGATTTTTTTGCATGGTCCTACTGAGATCTGAAAACTTATGACACTCATATTATTCAACACACAATCCCGTTAAAACTCGGAGTAAAACCCTTCAACCAGAATCTCTGGAAGTACCACCCATCCCTAGAACCCCTTGATGTAGGATCATCACTCCACCTCAACATGCACCAATCAGATTTCACACATGGTGCACATTTAAGGGAGGAGAGGTGCCACCCTCTCATTTTTCCTCGAGAATCTAAGGCGTGATCCAAGCATTAAATGATGATAAGATGGAAGAGCCAAGTTGTGCTTTCGCACAAGATGGAGATAAGGTCTCCATTAAGTGGTTGACGACAGAATGGATTTTCATCCGATGTGGAGTAGATTTCCATCATTGTAATTTGCCCCTTAGACAGGCATTTTGAATGGTGATTTGACACCACTAATTTAGCTTGCAAGGGAAGCTCGTCAAGCCCCTCTTGTATAAAAATTTGTATTGTAAGAAAAGTAGAGGTTGGGTTGGATAGGTTAGATAATCCAGTTGTAGGTTATAGCCAGATGTATGGGAGAGAAACACAGAGAGACGAGACTCAGTTATAGCTGAGACTCTACTATTGTAATCTGACATTCCACCATTAATAGAAAATGATAGTTTTTCCTATTTCCAATTTGTATGTAATGGATGTTGGGTTCTGAATGTCTTTTACATGCATTTGAATTGTAGATGAATGCTAGAAATCATCTACAGGGATAGAGATACAGTTTCCTATCTGCAAGTGTGCTAAGTTAAGTTTGGTTCTCTAGGCTAAGTGCAAGGAGTGCACGACAGAGAAGGGAAACTCTGTGAGCCGACGCAAAGAGTGTGTGTATGAAATCAGTGGAGTCAGAAGAGAAGCTTCCAGGAGGGCACACCAGATTAATTCATGGACTCGGGGAGAAATTTCAAGGTGGTTAAGTACCTTGGAAATAAAGACTATGTGGGAGGAAGCACAGTTCCGAGTTACTGAACACTCTGAAACACTCTACCAGGAGGGCATCGAGCTAGTGTGAGTGTGCACAGAAGAAACACGTTTGGAAGTGTTAAAGAACCCCATAATTGTTGAACATTCTGGTGAAGAGAGGTTTTGCAAGAGTGCATCGACAAAGTAAAGGGGATGCCTTAAACCTTTTCATAAGGCTAAGGGAGAAGCCTTCGAAGAAATGATTCGAGCGCAAGGAGTGCACCAAAGGTATTGTAAGTCCATATTACAAATCTCAGGAGGAAGGGAGAGAATTTTCCAGGAGGGCACAAAGAAGTTCACAAGAGGAACGTGAACTTGGAAGGTTTTCAAGCCGAGCAAAGTCGTAGAAGAGCCTACGCAGAACTCTGCAAGGAGTGCAAAAAGAGTTCGAGAACAACTTAAGTCTTGAAAGAAGAATTTGCGCTAAGTGTGAAAAATATTCGAGGACTTTTTGAAGTCCCGAAGATAGTGAAACTATCCATGGTCGAGGAGGAGACAGGTAGCAGAAGATTGAGAGGTTCGGAAGCAATAACTTCGAGAGGTTTGCCGAGAGCAAGTAAATATCTTCGAGAAGTTGTGAAGGGCGATTTCAAATCCAGACCCTTGAATATAGAAGGGTATGTGACAGAGATCCACACATTTCGGAGGAAGAAACCCTTCAGAGAAAAGTCAAGAGGAGGAGAATACTCGAAGAGCTGGGGAAGCCGAAGCAATCCTAGCGGTCCATCGAGATAGGACGTTTGGAAAGGGATCAACACTTCCCTGATACACAAATCAGGGAAAGTAGATTCAGAAGAAGAGAGGACTTGCGAAGTCCTAAGTCGCGAGTTGATCACAATCGTTGATCACAGGGAGAATGTAGACTGTAGATCTGGTCCCAAGAATTCGCTGACTCGAAAATTGAGGAAAAGGAGGTAAGCAATTTGAGAAAGTTTTGAAGTACGAGATTGCAAAGGGAGTTGGACCATGGTCTTATTCCATGGTCACATCAAGGAGAAAGCCTAGAACGAGGGAGCTAGTAGCATTGGCATTAAGATTGGAAAGTGCTAAGGAGAGGGTCCGCGGGCGCCACATAACCTGAACCAAGGAAGGAAAGGGCCTGCGTCAAGTTAAATCGATTCCATCAGGAGCCCGACGAACCATTCGGTTTAGTGACTTAAACGATACTATACTGGGAGGTCGAGAATCCATTTGGAGGGAAGGGAGTCTGCGGTAGAGTGGTATCAGAGCGCAAGTTTCATCTATATATTTTAGGCGAAGGTGAAGCTATAGACGCTCTCATATGCAGAGTGAACAATAGGATTTCCAAGAGGGAAGGTAGAGGGTGAAGATGGCCATAGAAGGTCATAAACATGATTGAGGATAAGTCCATTCGCGGAAAAACAGAGCAGAGATGGACAAGGAGCTCATTGAAATTCGAGCACAAATGGAGAAGCTAGCATTCAAGATGCAACAGGAGGCAAAGGTGCGCTGGAGGTACGAGTGACCTTTGAAGAGAACAACTAAGTGTCATGTTCAAAATTTCTTGACCAAAAGGCAGCAAAAAAGGTTAAAAAGGTGGCTGAGGCATGCTGAAAACCTCAATGATGAGGGAAAGAGATCTTGCAAGGGTCTCGTAAATTTCCAGGTGGGAAATGTGAAGGGATCAGTGGATCTCATAGACTTCTAGGTGGGCAAAGGAGACATCCCATATTGTCAGGTGGGAAAGGGGGAAAATATGAGCTCAGTTGAGAGTTCATGGCGGAGGGAGTTGATAGATGAGGAGGAGGCAGAAGAAAGACTTCGCTCAGATGGAGATTCGCGCAGAATTATGAGCTGTGTGAATGAAGATGATGAGAAGTTGAAAACTTTTGTCACAAAGGAGGAGGATCAGAGGACCATTCTGATCATTGGAGGAGTAGATATATTCCTACCAAGTGACTAAGGAGAGGCTAGCATAGATTTTGCAGATGCGAAAAAAGGACAACAAGTTGAGACTGTCATGGAGGAGAAGGAACATATACTAATGTCTGTCCCAACAGGTGGAGAACGCCCAGTTGACTTACTCACTCAATGGGAAATGGAGTTGAAGGAACTGGAGGATTGGTTAGACAATCTAGAACCAGAAGGTGGTTTCCAAAAGATAGCCATGCCAAAGGAGACACATCAGCATAAGGAACAGTTGGTGGAAGCTGGAATGGAACCAGTCGAGGAACTGACAGGAATCGATCTGTCAAGAGAAGTGGTAGTTGAGCAGTAGTTCAGTGATGAGAAGTCTACAAGAGTGGGAGTTGCAATAGAGTGGAAAGCTAAGGTCATGAGAGATGAAGAGGATGACTTGGGGTATCAATGTGATTTACCTAGAGGAGTGGAACAATCTAGTCTGCAATAGGAGAGACAACCAATGGAGCAATTGGAAAAGGTGATCGAAGAGGTAAGGAAGATGATGTTGGAGTCGACAGAGGAATTGGTTAGCACGAGGAATATGGGAAGAAGGAAACCTGCACGAACAACGAGGATGATGTAGGAGTAGAAACAACGAAGGAGAGGAGCAGAGAGACAACTCCAAGAGAAAGTTTGGGATATAGGAGGATTTCAACCACGTTGGAAATCTCATGAGGATGAGCTCATGATTTTTGTAGCTGTGGAGTATGATGCAGGAGCATCACTCCACCTTAGGACACACGAGTCGAATTTCACACATGGTGTGAATTTAAGGGAGGAGAGGTGCCTCCCTCTCATTTTTCCTCAAGAATATAAGGCGTGATCCAGACATTAAATGATGACAAGCTAGAAGAGCCAAGTTGTGCTTTCGCACAAGATGGAGATAAGGTCACCATTAAGTGGTTGAAGACAGAATGGATTTGCATCCGATGTGGAGAAGATTTCCATCATTGTAATTTTCCCCTTAGACAGGCGTTTTGAATGGTGATTTGACACCACTAATTTAGATTGTGAGGGAAGCTCGTCGAGCCCCTCTTGTATAAATCTTTGTATTGTAAGAAAAGTAGAGGTTGGGTTGGATAGGTTAGAGAAGCTGGTTGTAGGTTATAGCCAAATGTATGGGAGAGAAACACAGAGAGCCGAGACTCAGTTGTATCTCTGACTCTACTATTGAAATTTGTCATTCCACCATTAATAGAAAATGACAGTTTTCCTGTTTCCAATTTTTGTGTAATGGATGTTGGGTTATGAATGTATTTTACATGCATTTGAATTGTAGATGAATGCTAGAAATCGTCTGCAGGGATAGAGATACAGTTTCCTATCTGCGAGTGTGTTGAGTTAAGTCTGGTTCTCTAGGCTAAGTGTAAGGAGTGCGCGACAGAGCAGGGAAACTCTATGAGCTGACTCAAGGACTGTGTGTCTATGTTGGCCCTTGACCAATTTTTGAGGAACACTTGGTCATATTTGACCATTTTTTGGACTTCAAAAGCCCGTCGAGGACGAAGCTCCAAGCGAAGCAGAGATTACGGAAGCTAGGCCCACTTTGGGTCCATTTAGGGTTTTGGGGAACATGTAATGGGAAAGGGATGTCGGGCCGTGGGTTTACCCACGCTTAGGCCCACTTTTGTAATTTATAAATAGAAAGCTAGGTGATGTAGAAAATAGATATTTATGTGTATGTGTCGATCTATGTGATTAACTTGCAGAGCTGAGTGCAAGTGTTGTAAGTGCTGAGTACACAGATTTTAAAGAGGCTATGTGCTAGATCTACTCGGGAAAGGAGGGTCTGGCGAGGTGTGTGCAGATATCCTGTCCTATGCAGAGTAGGGTTTTGAGTTCTATGCTGTAACCAGATTGACTGAAGCTAATAAATAAGAAGAAGAGTTGGTGGGCATAGCCCCAGGGTGGGGGTGAACCACGTGAATACTGTGTGTTATGCTTTGTGCCTAATTGGATGTGATTATATCTCTCCTTGCTAAGTGGTTTTGATATGTTAGGTAGATTTACTTATGTTTTGTGCTTTACAGATGGGTATGAATGTTAGATATGATGTGCATGAATGTACTAAGTGCTTGGTTTACCAAATTTGATATATATTGTTGTTGCTAAGTGCTAAATTAACCTAGATCTAAGTGAATACTATGACGCTCTGTGCTATCTGTGAAGTATCAGAAGTTTTGAATGTTGATGAATGATATATGCTAAGTGCTTGTTAAGTGTTATAAATACAGATCAGTGTCCTAGCTAAGGTTGCAGACACCTGATTCTTGCAACCACCCCTGCCTCTACCTCGGGTGAGACTTCATTTGCTTCGCAGGTGATACCGAAAGGGCCGGTAGTTAGGGTTTTTTTTGTGCACTCTTGAGTGTTGAACCCTGGGTCTACCCCTGTGCCAACAAATGGTTCCGTTGCTGGGACCTGAAACTGTGATTGCTGGGAACTAAGGAAGAAAAAGCTTTGTGCAAAAGTACATCCTAAAACTGTGAAAGCTCTGTGCGTAGATATGTGCCCTAGTGCACAGTATTCTACTGACCTGTGAAGCTTTGTGCCCTAACAAGGTAGAAGTAGAAGTTTTTGTAGAAAGAGGTAAGATCTGTAAGCTCTTTTCTCTATAAGCGTAAGAATAGTTAAAAGTTCTAGATCTGAAAGCTTTGTGCCCTGTAGAAGTAAGATAAGTGGAAATTTTTGTTTCTAAAGCATGGATCTAGGTATTTTTGATAGATTCTGTCCTAGCTTGAAAACTAGGGCATTGATAGATGAAAGAAAGTTTGATATGACTAGATCTAATAAGAATAATGGTAGATATGTCATACCTATGCATAGAAAGAATTGTTGGACTAACAAATGGATGCAGGAACCTAGAAAGACTTTTTTGCAGGCTAACTACCATGATCCTAGTATGCAATACATAGGAGGATGGGGGTGATTTAAAAGAAAGGGAGGATTAACCTTATGTTACAGTTGTAGAAGACCGGGACATCTTGCTAAGGAATGCCTTGGTGGGAGATCTAGTTGTCTCTGTTGCAAAGCTTTGGACCACGAAGTATTGGATTTCCCTAGAATGATTTCTAAGATTGAAGGAATGAATTTGAATAAAGAAAACCCTAAGGCATATCCAGAACCTCAGAAAGAATCAGAGAATATATTACTACAGATGAAAGACACCTTGGATGACCACCGACATGTTAAATTAGCAGAGATATTTAAAGAAAAAGAATGCATCGAAGTAAGAATAGGAGATTTCGACATTGACTGTGTTCTGGATGAGGCAACATAGGTGAATATTATGATAGAAAAAACTTGGGAAGCTATAGGAAGGCCTGCTATGATCCCTTCACTAGGAGGAATAGGACTCTTTAGAGGAAAACTAGTGAACTTATGTGGAAGGCTCACTCAGATATCTATGAATGCTAATGGAACTTCGACAGAGGAAGATTTTGATATTATCAAATTTATTGAGGACAATTACCTGATCAAGAGTGGTTTCAACAGAAGCCAAAATGAACCAACTCTATACACTAAAACAGATCAACAAGGTAAAATTCTGATTGTATGTTTATATGTTGATGACATGATATATACTGGAAATCTTGAGTTAACCAATTTTAATCATGCCATGCAATCTGAACTTGAGATGACAAATCTTGGCATAATGAAATATTTTTTGGGGATTGAGGTTGACCAATCAACCAAAGGGATTTTTTTCTATTAGCAAAAGTATGCAACAGACATCATCAAAAGATTCGGCATGGAAGACTGCAATCCAGCTGAAACTCCTATACCCCTAGGCACAAAAATGAGCAAGCAAGATGAAGGCCCCACAGTGGATTCTACCTTGTACAAAAGCTTAGTAGGAAGCCTATTGTATCTTACAGCTACTAGGCCATATATTATGTATGCAACTGGCTTTGTTTCCAGGTTCATGGAATCTCCCAAAGATTCTCACTGGAATATGGCAAAAAGGATTTTGAGATATGTTGTTGGCACTCTCAATTTTGGTTTATGGTACACTTAGTCTGAAGATAATCATCTTTCTAGTTAAACTGACAGTGATTTTGCAGGAAACCTAGATGACCAGAAAATCACCTCAGGATATGATTTTCACTTGGGCACAAACTTGATTTCTTGGGCATAAAAGAAACAACCCATTGTCTCAATATCTTCTACAGAGGCAGAGTATGTTGTTGCTACCTCGGCTTCCTTTCAAGATGTGTGGTTATGAAGACTATTGAACAACATGTCACATACAGAAAAGGAGCCAACTCCTATCTTCTATGACAACACTTCAACAATTGTTTTATCCAAAAACCATATTTTTCATAAGAAAAGCAAGCACATTGATGCAGATCCCCTACCTCTGCCTCGGTAGGGTCCGCTAACCTCTCGGTCTAAGGATCGATCTTCAATCTTCTCGAGCCGAAATGGCTCTTCGAGCTCCTACTGGAACCCTTTGAATGAATCCACAAGTCCTTTTGAAACCTGCCCTGCGTAAACAAGCACCAGGCACGAGCCTCACATCCCCATGTCACCACTACCCATGACCACTGGCTTAGCCCACAAAGGGCGCATTGCGTTTCGTGATATCGAGGATCCCCATGTCAAAGCACCTCGTTCCTCTGAGTCCCGAAACCCCAAAAAGGGCTTAACGAGGGACAAGCTCCGCCCTTATCCTTTGACCATGTGACCCTTTATTCATATGACCACGGTGAGAGGACCCAATCCACAACCAATGGTTATTTCGCGTTTCACGATTTCGTGAGTCGGGACTTCACGTCTCACAACTCCTCCTTCCTTGAACACCCGAGTCCTGAAACCCTGACGATCTTCCTGGATTCTCAACGGTCCAGATCTCCCCCTGGATAAACGATCACGATCAAGTCGCGGATTCCCTTTCGGGACTTTTGGGATGTCTTCACCCCCGTTTCTCCAGTGGCCAAACCTCTAAAGTTCTCAACCAAACGAGATCGAAGGTCCATGATTCGCCTTGATCAACGGTCCTTGTTCAATCATGATTCTACCTTTCATGATTTTGGGGAAGTTCACACTCTCGTTTCCCCGATGGCGAAAAGATGAAATCTCTCTACTGAGAGATCAACGGTCCAGATCCCTCTTGGACCAACGACCACGATTTCTCCTAGCTCACAAATGCTGGAAGGCCTTCAACCTTATCCTCCTCGCACCTCTATCTAATCTGATGGTCCTCGGTAAATCAGTGCTTCCTCCCGAAGTGTTTCCACCGTCCGTTCAGACCCTCGCAAAACCTCCGGTGACCGAATCCCCGAAAGCTTGGATCTCTGCCACCTGTCCTCCAATGATGGACGGTTCTGATCCTTTCGACGATTTCTCTGAAACACCGACCGCTCGCCACGTGTCCTGCACAATGGATGGTTCTGATGCTTTGGGACTTTGATGGATCCTCTCTCCTCCCTATATGAGGATTAAACCTCGTGCACCTTCTCCCAGATCCAACGGCTATCGGTTCCCTGCACTAGATCTGATGGTTCAGATCTGATCTCCTGCGCGCTCTCCTCCTGCTATCTGGATGTAGGCTTCAACGGTCCAGATCTTCTCCTCTGTAGCTGATCCGATGGCTGTTGTGCTCCTCCTCCTGAGTTTTTTCGTCTCTCAGACTTAGAAAATTTTCTAAGTGTCGAAGGTCTCAGCCTTCAGCTCTTCTTTGCTGAAGATCTATGCTCAAAGGCACTGTTCCTCCTGAGCTTCAAGACTTGGAATAAGTCTACTCTCACAGACTCCTTGTGCTGCTGAGATTTCGTCAATCTCAAATCCAAAGTATTTTCTTGCAAAGAAAATGCTTCTCTCCTCCTTGCGCTCTCCTTGCTCAATGCGCTCCTTCCAAAGTTTCTCCTGACAGAGTGTTCAACAACTTTGTTCCTCCCACTCCTTAAAAGGATGTAAGTGCCCTCTTGGCAACTTATATGCTCAGCACACCTTGTTGAGTTTTATAGAGTATTTAGTAACTCAGTGAGTGTCTTATCTGCAAACACTCCTTCCCTCAGAACTCGAAACAGAATTCCTCTCGTGCACTCTTTGCACTGGCTCGATGCCCACCTGGTAGAGCTTCACGGAATCTTCAGAGATTATGTCTACCTATGCACTTCCTTTGCACAACCTTTCCTCCAGAGCATTCAATAAATCTGAGGCTCCTCCGTGAGTCTGTGAATCCTTCTGGTGTGCCCTCTTGGCACGTTCTTTCTAACTCCGTAGAGTTCAGGTGCGCGCTCCTTGCGCTGGTTACAGAACTTCCAATGTTCTGTTGTGCACTCCTTGCACAACCTAAAGAACCCAGACTCAAATCGACAAACTCACAAACAGATAGTAAAATCTATCTATCACCTGTAGACGAAATCTAACATACATCTGCACCATATGAATGAAATTTAATGGCATAAACACACACACACAGACAATTCATGGGCAGGAAAAACTACTTTGTAGTAATTTCAAAATGTCTATACAAATGTGTTTACAAAAACTGGACTCTTCCAGAGTCTCAGTTCTCTTTCTCGAGATCTTTCTACCTGAGATCTCTCCTATTCTAACTCTCTCCTCTGAGTTCTATCATTTCCTCCTTAATTACAAAAGAGGGCTCTCTACGAGCTTATCCTCATCCACCGCCTTAGTGCCATCGCTATCTCAGAGAGACACCCTACCCCTACGGCTACATTCTATAAATTGAAATTCAAGACCTGACTACGACCTGGACTTGCTACACGCAACCATTTAAGGCAACCCTAACCACTATCTCTACAAAGGCGTGGTATGGCATTTACAACCTTACAACACAATAATCCGTATAGGATTATTTCGAATTTTAAAAATGAGGGAGGGTCAGCGCCTCTCCCTTTCTTCATTGAATGATTGTGTGCTAGCGTCCTGGCGCATATGCTGAGGTGGAGCGATGCTCCTGCATCACACATTGACACTCACTTTCACTTCATACGCGAGCTAGTCAATAATGGTGACATCGCACTTCAATTTTGTGGCTCATGAGATCAACTCGCAGACATTTTTACAAAGCCATTAGGAAAAACTGTTTTTGATTTTCAGAGACAACACTTGAGCATTATCAGTGCTGATGTTTGTAACTGTTGAGTTTAAAAGGGAGTGTTAGTTATAACTGTAACCTCAACTCTATGTGACTGTACAGTGCCAGTTGTATCAGTCGTTAGGATTTCTTGTTTTGTTTTTTGATTCCGTTGTAATGTTTCTCACCTATAAGGTTTGTCCTATCATCTAATACAAATGCACTCTACACATTCTTGTTCCCTATCTGTCTTCTTGGTATTATCTTCTTTGCTTCTTATTTTGTCTGTATATACATAGTCGGATAATATATCTCTGTGTATGTATATATGGATGGACGAAAAATGAATAATTGGAATATGTGAAGAACAATAAATCGAAATCGTTTGGCTTTTAACCACCGCCCTCAAATAGCTCTTTTTGTGTCCACTCCCACCAAGAAGCAACAGACATCCATAAATATGTTCTTCTAGCAGAGAATCAGGACGAGCAATATACAACCTGCTACACAGTTCTGAATGATACTGCAGGTGGTATATACATCATCGAATATATCTCTATGTATGTATCAAGGATATCTGACAATGTATATACCGCTTGCTGCAACATTCAATACTGCATAACAGGCTGTATATTGCTTGCCGAGAATCAGAGCCTCGTAGGTAACATTTAGTGTATTTATTACGTCTTCTATCCCTGGCATTGGCTGTCCTTGATGAGAATAATTTTCCAACCGTC
>ML794434.1:48716-63806 GCA_009831015.1 Picea engelmannii | reverse complement strand
ACACTAGAATTTACATGGAAACTCAAATGGGAGGAAACCATGGAATTATTTCTTATATATCAAACAATACATTCATTGCAAGCACCAACTTCCCAATTCTCTAGCTGCAACTAGAAGGAGACTATGACCCCCTAATTTTCAGGCTCCAACCTAAAGGAAGCTACAACTCCCTAAATTATTTGGCTCCAACCAGAAGGAGGCTACAACCCCCTAATTCTTAGGCTCCAACTTGAAGGAATCTCCAACTCCCTGTGTTCTCCAACACCAACTGAAAGGAGGCTACAACCCCCTTTCCTTGCCTCGTCTTGTCATCCTGAAATATAAATGTAGACCAACTGTCACTACCACAATCACTTCCAATATCACTATCACCGTCACTACCATTGTCACCGTGTTAACCCCTAAATTTAAACCCTTGAAAATATTTAGGATTAAGAGCCAGCATGCATTCCTTTGGCTGGCATTCTGAGATTCTCCCAGAGTTTAGAACTTGTGTTGAGAAAGAGGTTGGTTCCCATCGGAGGCAGGTATATGATTGGTACATGGTTGTTTGGTTTAGAGTTAGAGTTGACTTGGTTTCTAGGAATTTTTTAGAGAGATGTATACATACAACATGTGTTTCTATTTTTTAGGAGACACAGTTTGAGTGGGTCTCTTGACAGTTTGGAGTAGTTCTGAGCATACAATATGAGTCCTTGCATGATTCTAGGCCCGATGACACTTTCTCGAGCGACGTGGAAGAACTTTATGTTTTTAACAAGTTTTGCTCCAAGCCTCAATTTCAGATTATGAGCGTGCATTCTTGATCCTTAAGACATCCATAGTCTTTTGGATCTTTTCCAGGATTATGTGGCAAAATTTACTATTATTAGTGGGTTGAGCACCAGGGCTCACATGTTAGTTCTGATTGCATATTCAGATCCCTTGCGGAAAGACGAGATCAATGAGTATAATGTCAAGGGTATTCAGACGACTTTCTATTTTTAGTAGTGTCTATTTTCAGACAGTGACATGTGGTAATGTTCTCTCAAATTTCAATCATCCTAGGTGATGTGGACAGTTTCCTATCATCAAGCCGTGCCACCAATATGAGCGATAACATTACCAAGATATAACCCTCAAAACTTACATAATGACATACCTCATAACCTATGACAACTGTTGGCACAGGGGCAGACTCAGATTTAATGCTTCAACAACACACCAACAAAACCCTAACTATCGGCCCTTTCGGCAACACCTGCAAAGAAGATGAAGTCTCACCCGAGGTAGAGACAGGGAGGGTTGTAGGACTCAAGTGTCTACGACCTAGATGGGACACAGATCTATAATTATAATACTTAATAGAGCACTTAGCAGTTAACATTCATTAGTATTTAACTCTTATTCACATCGCAAGTAAAACCCTAATTACAGAGCAACGCAGTATTCAACAAGATCTAACATATTCAAGCACTTAGCACGTAGAAACAGATCAGATCTAGCATTCATTCACATTACTAAGCACTAAGCTACTATATCAGATGCATCTAACATACATTAAGATAACAACACTAAGCATAAATCACATCAATCACACAAAGCAACCATAACACAGGATATACGTGGTTCACCCCTAGCGTGGGGCTACGTCCACCAACTCTTCTTCTTCTTTATTATCTTATGACAATCTCCTTACATGTACAGAGCCTCAAAACCAACTCCGCATAGGATAGGAGATCTGCATGCACCTCGCCAGATCCTCCTTCCCCGATCTTGGCACAACACAGAGCCTTTCTTACAATTACTTGCACTCAGCTTTGCAAGTTCTCAACACATGGTATGCACAGAACCAACTCAATCACATAGATCCAACTACATACATTGCTTGCACTTAGCACCGCATATATATCTTACTTACATCACCTAGATTCTTATTTATACTTTACAAAATAGGCCTAAGCATGGGTAAACCCATGGGATGACATCCCATACCCGTTACATAAACCCTAAACCCAAAAAGTCTGCAAAAGGTGGCGAGATTCCACGATCTTCGCTTCGCCTGGCGCTCTGTCTTCGACCAACCTGTTGAAGTCCCAAAATTGGTCAAACATGACCAGCGATTCCACAAAACCTTATCAAGGGCCAACAGGCCCCCAACACTCACCTGTGACTTGTCCCGAGTCACTCTGATCTGGGTAACTCTGCCTCGAAGGCCTCGAGCTTGGCTCGAACTGCTTCAACCTGCTGTTTCGCCAGAGCCTCCTACTCAGCGAACTCCTGAATGACCTTCTGGGTGACAGGTCCTTCCAGTGATTGTTCCAAGGAGGTGACTACTTGTTCTAGCTGTGCACATTGTCCTTCAATCTCCTAAAAAAGTGTGCAAGATTCATCCTACACTGGTTGGAGTCTTTGGGTCACTTCCATGACTTTACTCTGGATGGCATGGACCTGTTCCTGAACCGTGCACTGTTCCTGGGACCTTTTCATTCTCTCGACCGTTGACAGTGGATTCAACTGTGCTTGCACTGTTGCTGCTTGTTGCTTTTCCTCCTGGAGCTGTGACTCCAATGTTCTTAGTTTTGGATCCTCTGCAAGTCGCTCATAAGTCTATGCACTTTTATAGCTAAGTTGCTTGCATTCTAAGGCCAATGCCTTGATTCTCTCAACCAGGAAGTTTCTTCTCTCTGATCTCGCACTTCCTGCGGAGTGCTTAGCATGACTTGTAGTTCTAGTTCTGTTATTCGTGCTTGGAGCTGTTGAATGGCTTCATTGATCTTTCCCACCTGGATCTCAACAGTTTCTTCTTCCCTCTGTTCTAAGCCCGTCATAGAGCAAAGTGCTCTGGTGACTGTTTCTTTAACTCCCATCTGCTCTGCGAGCAACTATTCTTTCTCCTTCTAGATCTGCGCTCTATCCTCTGCAAACTTTGCCTGGAGGTCATATTTTTCTTTTTACATAACCCGACGTTGCTCTATGGCTTCCTATTTTGCTTGCTTCAGGGCCTCTGTGGCCTTTTCTTTTTCCTCTTGGACATGAGGAAGGCGAGCTTCTGTTGAGTCTACTAATCTGTGTAGATGAGCAGGTTCATCTCCCAACTCTGTTCCTCCTGATGGCGGTGGCACAGTAGACACTCTGCGGCTCAAATAAAGAGCCTGATGTAGTCCTTTAAGCTCTGCTTCAATCTTGTCAAGCATTGTCTCCTGTTTGGCTTCGCTTCTCTACAAGATATCCTTCGAGGTGTCTGACACAACGAAAATAATAAGGTCGATGTCATCCACCGTTAGCATAGTCTGAAATGGCGGTTTATTGGCTTTTGACTTCTTCCACGATGAAGGTTTCTTTGGAGAGCCCTTTCTTTTCTTGGATGTATCTATCTCTTCGAGGGGATATTTAGGCGGTGTTACTTCTCCCTTCTGTTGCTTTTTTTCTTTCGCTTGGTCCTCTTCTTTGTCTACTTCATCACCTCCTCCCCCTTCAGGTGAATATGATGCAATCTCTTCTGATGCGCTATGTATTTCTTGTACCTCTTCTTTCTTTTTCTTGTTGTTGTTGTTGGGTGCATCATATTCTTTGTGGGTGACTACAGGACTTCCGATGAAGTCAGGTATGGACAGTTCTGTCTGGTCAACTAGCAATAGAAATTCTTCAGGGTACTCCTTTGTGATTTCCTCCATATCTTCCTTGGTGAGTTTATAATAAGACTGGAGCTCTTCCTTATGTTCTTCTCTACGCGCAGTGATATATATAAAATTCCTATCTGTGTGGAACTTCACAAATGGACTGAACCGATGCAATGTATTCGACATCATGCGAGGGAAGGATTCAATGGCCCTCTTCAGCTACAGATAATAGGTGTGGAACATCGCATTTGACTGCCATTTCTTCGCCATGTCACTTGAGTACCATAGCGTAGTGAACTTCGCAGCTAGTGGATCGGATGACTCAATTTCAGGGAAGGTCGCTCCTTCCGACATCTCTCAAGCAATGAAGGCGATGAGAATAAGCAACCAACTGAAATGAAACTCATAGACCTAATCTTGAGCTTCGCAAAAGTCTTGCTCTAACTGATTGACGAGGTAGCTCGCCCAGTTCATTTGCAGTCCTTCAATGCATTTTCCTACGAGGTTGATGACGAATGTTGGCACAGGGGCAGACCCAGGGTTCAATGCACCAACAACGCACCAACAAAACCCTAACTATTGGCCCTTTCGGCAACACCCGCGAAGCAGATGAGGTCTCACCCGAGGTAGAGGCAGGGGTGGTTGCAAGACTCAGGTGTCTGCAACCTTAGCTGTGACACAGATCTGTGATTAGAATACTTAAGAGAGCACTTAGCACCATCAGTTCCTCAATATGCAACCAATATTCACTTCTCTAATAAAATAGAGCTTCGCAACATTCACACTGATCTAATGTATTTAATCACTTAGCATAGGTAAATAGATCAGATCTAGCAGATCAAGCACTAAGCATATTCATACAGATCATATCTAACATTCTTACATATCATTAGCTCTAAGAATAAGTAGATCTATCTAGTCATCCCAAAGAACTTAAAAAATAACATATAAATGCACCGGAACATCGCACAGAGCAGAATAACACAATAGTCACATGGTTCACCCCCACCTTGGGGCTACGTCCACCAACTCTTCTTCTTTATTATCTTTAGTTAATCGGTTACATGCATAGAGCCATCAAAACCCTACTCTACCTAGGATAGGAGATCTGCACAACTCGCTAGATCCTCCTTCCCGAGTAAATCTAGGCACATAGTCTCCCACAACTTCTTTCAATGACTTGCACTTAGCTCTGCAAGTCTCACACGGACACAAAACACTTAAAATCCATAGATCTAGCACTTATCTCATCAACCTATCGATCTAACATCACATAGCTTCCTTTCCTTACATTTCCTAGACATTTATTTATACATTACAAAATAGGCCTAAGCATGGTTAAACCCATGGGCCGACATCCCAATCCCATTACATAATCCCAAAAACCCAAAAAGGACCCAAAAGTGGGCCGAGATCCTGTGATCTCCACTTCATCTTGCGCTCCTCCTTCGACAGGCTATCAAAGTCCAAAATAGGTCAACATGACCAAGAATATCCCAAAACTTGGTCAAGGGCCAACAGGCCCCCAACACTCACCTGTGACTCGTCCCGAGTCACTCTGGTCTGACTAGTTCTGCCTCGAACGCATCGATCTTGGATCGAGATACTTCAACCTACTGCTGTGCTACGACCTCTTGCTCAATGAAATCTTGGATCACTGCATCGTTCACAAGCCCTTCTAGGCGTTGTTCTGTTGCATTTACAACTTGCTCTAGCTATTCTCCTCGGCTTTCAACCTCTGTGAATAATTGGCACACCTTGTCTTGTACTGGTTGGAGCCGTTGAGTTACTTCCATAACTCTGCTTTGAATCATATGGATTTGCTGCTGGGCAGTGCATTTCTCTTGAGACCACTTCATTGTTTCTATGATCGACAGGACCTTCAACTGCACCTGTAGTGTGTCTACGTGTTGCTTTGCTTCTTTGAGCTGCGACTCCAATACCTGTAATTTTGGATTCTCTATGAGGTTCTCATATGTTTGGGCGTTGCGGTTACTCGACTACTTTCATTCCAAGGCAAGATCTTTTAGTCTGTCAACTGTGTTGCGGGCAGTTGCTTCCCTTAGGTCTCTTACGTCTTGTGGGGTTTTGGGCACGGTGCGTAGTTCCAAATCTGCAATGTGTTGTTGGATCAGTTCTTCAAGTTGTGCCACCTGTTGTGGAACTCATTCTTCAGTCTTTACTTCTATGAATGTCATATAACGAAGTGCTCTGTTGACCATTTCCTTTACTTCGAGTTTCTCTGTGAGCAACTGTTCCTTGCTTTGCTGCAGCTGTTCTTTTTCTTCATCCCACTTTGCTTGGAGAGCAATATTTTCCCATTCTGCAGTACTACGTTGCTCTAGAAGCACTCCCTATACTTGTGCAAAATCCTGGGTGGCTTGCGTTGTTTCTTTCTGTGCTCGTCGAAGGTGAGCTTCGACTGTATCAGCGATTTGGTGGAGTTGAGATGGCTCATCTCCCAGTTCTGGTGTTTCCACTGACAGAGGTGCAGTGGAGACTGTGCGGTTGGACTGTAGTGCCTGCTGCACCCCTTGGAGCTCGATATCAATTCGATTGTACATCTCCTCCTGTCTAGCTTCTTGTTTTTTGATTATCTCCAGTGAAGCATCGTTTAGGGCTGCTACGATGAAATTAAAATTCTCCGAAGTGAGTGTAGTCTGCATCTTGGTTATAGAAGCTTTCAACTTCTTCCGGGAAGAAGGCTTCAGGGGGGAAACCTTCCTTTTCTTCGAGGGGTCCTCCTCATACCTAGGCGGTGTCACCTCACCTTTACTTTGCTCGAATTTTGTGCCTTCTACCTCTTCGCCATCACCTCCTTTCTCTGGTGATATGGAAGCATTTTTCACTGATGCACTGCTTACATCTTGTGCTTCTTCGGTCTTATTTGTCTTGCAAGGTTCGAGTGTATTCTGTGTTGTTTCTGGGTTGATTATATTGGATATCTCCACAGGGTTTTCTAGAATAAGGAGGTCTACCAACCATTCCTTGGCGATCTCCTCCAAGTCCTCCTCTGTCAGCTTGTAGTATGCCTACAGTTGTTGCTTTTATTCATTGGCACGCGCTTTGATGTAAATAAAATGTCGATCAGCACTGAACTTCATCAAAGGTCGGAACCTGTGTAGAGTATTTGGAGTCATGCGAGGCTCGGACTGGATGGCTACCTTCAGTTGATTGTAGTAGGCATGAAAAACAACATTTGACTGCCACTATTTTTCCATATTGCTTGAATACCATAGTGTTCTGAACTTCGCAGTGAGTGGTTCAAAGGGCTCGATGTCCGGGAAGGTCGCACTTTCCAGCATCTTCTAGGCAATAAAAGTGATCAGGATCAATAGCCAGGTGAAGTGAAATTTGTACCCTTGATCCTGAGCTTCTTTACAATCGAGTTCTAATTGGTTCACCAGGTACTTTTCCCAATTCATGTGTAGGCCCTTTGTGCACTTCCCTGCGAGGTCGATTACAAAGCCGGTGACTTAGGTCGGTCGGTTCTTTCATACTAACTTCCCTGCAATCAATTGACAGGTGAGGTGCACTGTGCCACTCTGGATAGAAGCTACATTGTAGCCTCATGTTCCTTTTTCGAAATCACCATATGTCTCTTTGATCCTTTGTGCTAGTGCTCAGTCTGTGGTTTTTTCAGGATAGAAATCCTGTGGGTCAGGGCCTTGCATACTCAGTTCGCTGATCTGATTGATCAATGTTAGATCAACTATTATACGATAGTTTATCCATAAATAGACACCATGGTAACAGGACACCAACAGTTTGACACATGCATTCACCTCTTGGTGTCTTCCAAAGTGAGGAATCTTCATGATGTTGAGCAGTGTGGACTGCGCGAGATTCATAGTCCACGACTGGGGAATTATCTTCGAATTATTTCCCTTTGTTCTGGTCAGGTACTTATGTGGGGTGAGCATGTTATAGACCTTCCTATCGCCGAGGTTGAAGTCGCTAAAATTCAACATTACAATCTTTTCTTGATCTACGTGAACTGTTTGTATCCCCTTCGGGAGGTACAGAGTGACCAAGGCATACTCAAAGTCTCTGGGCACACTGTATCGATTTATTGCACCGCTCAGAGGTGGTAGATATGCGGGTAATATGCTCGAGATCAATTTAGCATTCACGAGATCATCCCTGTGCTTGGTTCACCTCTCATCTGATGGCTGGGATGGTCCGGATGCGCGAGCAGTTGAGGGAGACGCTTGCACTATTCTCGTGGATGAAGCCTGTACACCTATAGATAATCCTCTCTCCGACATGAATCTTTCAGTCATCAAGTCGAGGAGTATTTCTGTTACTGATTCTTAGACTGCGGTGAGCTCGTCAGACATACACACTCGGGATTAATTATATCGGGTTCAAGATCAACTCAAAAACTGCAATGTAATAGATGGTGACAATGCGATGATCATTGTGCAAGATCAGCTTAGTCCGCGGGCTCAAATTCTCAGTTAGAAAAAGTGTTCTCGGTGCATGGTGCGACGGTATAAATAGGTAACTTGACAACGGTTCGCTTGCAATGGGTATGAAGCCTTCATTAACTCTATTCGATCTGTTATGGCATGGTCCAACGGTCCAACGGTCTAGATCGAACAGTTATAATGTCCCCAATGACTATATTGCTTTGCCACAGTGAAGTGCCATGTGTTTCTATTCTGATATCCCGACGAAGCTCCAATTTTTCAAATTTTCTTTCTACGAAGTTCCCTCTATAACCTTCTACAATTGTTCGATCTTAGCTCACTTCTTACTTATTTTTCTAGCCTTCTTTCCAGTGAGCTTTGTCTCAGTATTCCTTTTTCCATTCCGATTCTTATCTTCTTTTGACATAGTCAATGCGCTTCTCTGGTGTAGCTTCGACACCTAAGTCTCTGGTGTTAAATAGCTTCGATATGTTCTCCTGTTCTTCAATCAAGTGTGTGATCCTTCTAGTCCTGAAATCTTTTAATTCTTGTTTCTTCTGCTCTAGAACTTCTTCTTCTTCCTTTTGTCTGGCTTGATCTCTGTCAATCCAAGGTTTTCCTAGTAACTTGGTAAATGGGGCGCTGTCCTCGATAAATTTAATAATCTCAAAATCTTCTTCTGTCGAAGTTCCATTGGCATTCATAGATATCTGAGTGAGCTTTCCACATAAGTTCACCAGTTTCCCTCTGAATAAACCTATCCCTCCTAATGAAGGAGTCATAACAGGCTTCCCTAAAATTTCCCAAGTTTTTTCTGTCATAATATTCACCTGTGTTTCTTCATCCATAACACAGTCAATGTCGAATTCTCCTATTCTTGCTTCAAGGCATTTCTTTTCTTTGAGGATCTATGATAAGCTGACATATCAGTGATCCTTTAGGGTTTCTCTCATCTGGAGAATACTTTCTCTGATTCTTTCTAGGATTCTGCCATAGTCTCTGGATCTACCTTAGGGTTTTCTTGATTTAGATTCATTCTTTTAAGCTTAGCAATCATTCTAGGGCAATAAAATACTTCATGGTCGATAGCTCTGTAACAAGGACAACTAGGTCTTTTCCCAGGGCATTGTTGTGAGTGGGAAATCCCCTTACGGACTAGCAAATAGGGTTATCTTATGCATGCAGATATGACCAAAAGAAATCTACTTTCTACCTTCGTCCCCAGACTTAAACCCCATTTATTTTCAGCAAATACATGGTTATACCAACATACCTTCTTCCAGACATTCAATGTCGATCCCTCCTCCTGCTTGATCACTTGTTAGCAATTCACCTCCCAAGGCTGACCTACATACAAAACAAGCAGCAAACTACACATGCATTTTACCTACAGACTAATGGGTTAGAGATTCAAACATGTATTTAACGAACTATGAAGAACTCATAAAGTGGGATGGGAAAATCATTTCTATATTAATTTGAATGAATCAACATACAATGTCGAGACCGACCACTGCTCCGCGAACTTGATCCTGGGCTCCTCTTCAAATGTCCTCCAACTTCTTTGCTCTGTATTGCTCCTTGCACACTAATCGCTAAAGGATTGGGACAATGGGAATGTGAATTTGAGTAGAGTTTCTTCACTTTTATTTTCCTCCTCCAAATGGGATCCATACCCCTTCTTTTATAGGGTAGAAGGAGCTAGGTATTTGGTCGAACCCTCAGCCATTCATGGCTGGGAGTTTTAGTTAACTCACCCAAAGCTATGTGTTATGTTGGCAACTTTCCTTTTTTTCGTGCTTTTGTAGATACATATGGGCTGTTTTAGGTTAGCTAGCATGTACACACGTGCAGTAATGGAGTAGGGCATGTGGGCCCTTATAAAAGTGGTTTTTAAGAAGAGTTGTTCAGTGTTTTTTCAAAAAAGGAATCTGAGATGGCCTGATGCCAAGTAAGCATGTATGGTGCAATTTAGGGTTATAATAGATGCCCCCTAATGTGTGAGGTTAGAAGAGCATCTGATGGTTGAAATACATTACCAATCTTTATTGATGTGCCGAACAATTGATCCCAAGGATCAGGAACCGGGAGGCGTCGTTTGCAAAATAACAAATGTCTCACCGAGGTGAGCATACCCATGCTCGAGATAAAATAGAATCATGGATACCAATCAAATACACTGTAGATCCATGTCATATAACTATATAAAGAGTAACCGCGAAAAATACACAACACAACTACATCTTGAAATACATATAGAGTATCCATCTTCTAGAAGCTGATACGACCTGATGGCTAGAGATGAGGTCTTCAGAGCTTAAGCAACAACTTCAAAATCTTCAAAACTCAAGGTAGGAGTGTAATATGAGTGTACAACTACACTACCCAGAGGTCTTTGACGACTCGTTGGTCATGGACTTGATGATCAGACTGAAGGCTTCATTGATTTCAAACAAGGACTTGATTGGACATTCAGGATGGTCGGCTATGAGGGCAAGAGACAAACTGCAGAGGGGTCAACTCAGGCTTGGTGACAAACTTCCCTTGGACAACAACACGACAAATGATGAGACTTAGGCAGCATGACATTAACATAAGTTTACGAGGCAGGAGGCAATGCAAGCTCTCCATATGTTTGGAAGAATAACCAAACGAAGGAGGGCACAACTCTATGTAGCAAGAACAACTTCCTAAGGTCATATTAAATCCCAGGGTTTTCTGAACAAACAGACAGATGTGCTTTATCCAAGGGAAACTCATTATGCTGCCAATAAATAAAATACTTTTCCCTTCCTCTTTTTGGGGTATATTTGATTTTTTCTGTCTTTTTTCAATAATGTAGGAAAAAGAATAAAAGAATGTTACGTTACAAAGGAGAATCGAGTGTTGCAAACATACTAGTTCCAAGCACGCAGACCACAGGGATGCTCAGGGAAAATGGACATATGCAAGACAAGGACACTCGGGAAAAATCCTCCAGGGGACAAAGGTGTCAAGATGCATAGGCAAAGTGCTACAGGGCTTGCATATAAGGCATTCTTCAGATGGTTCAGTTGAGAGTAACATGGAGCCGGCATTAAGCCAAAGACGCGGATATGAAAATGCGATTAACAAAACACACAATGGTAACATCCTTCGATGTAAGTTTAACGAACCCAGAGAAGGTAAGCTTGGCGGTTTTTCATATTTAGAGAGTCTGAAAAAACGTAAAAGGAGACTCCATTGGGGTACCTTTTTCGAAGGTAGTCTAGTCGGTTCAAAAAAGGGGTAAACTAGCACCGATAAGACGTCTATTCAAAACCATTTTAACGAGTGCGATAAAGACAAGATCACTCGGCCATTTTTTCATTTTTAAGGAGTTTAAAAAAAGCTTAACTATGGACTCCGTCAGGAATGTTCTTCTGGACTAGTTTAATGAGTGTGAAAGAATAAGGTCACTCGACGATCTTTTCAATTTTAGGGAGTCTGAAAAGAGATTAACTATGGATTCTATGGGGGATCCTTTTTCATAAATTTAGTCCCTTAGGCCTGAAAAAGGGGTAAAATTATACCTGAGGGAACTCTTCTAGAGAACGAAAGTTCTTTAGAGTATACCTTTGTTCATACAATTGATCGTCTGGACTGAAAAAGAGGTAAACTACCGTCGGACAGACGTGACTTCAAATTTCATTTTAACGAGCGTGACTGGCCACAAGGTCGCTCGACAATATTTTCATGTTTAGAGGATCTGAAAAGGGCTTAAAAGAAGACTCGTTATGTTTTTTGGGAGTCCCGAGGGTGAGGTCAAGAGTGAAAAGGAATCATGCAAATAAGGCTCAAACTCGTATTCAGGAAAAAAAACAGGGACTCCCGAGTCTACAGTGATTAGAGACAGCATGGACACTGTTAGTATCCAGATATAAAATTTTCAATTTTCTCTTTGTTGCAGGAATGGGGCTATTCCCGTAGCACCGAGAAGTGTTGTTCCTGAGCACCGGTATCATATATGCCAGAAATAGTTATGAAGTTTTAACTCGCCTCTTTAGAGAGGAGGTACAAGAAGGTTTTAGTGGCCTTTGTGCATAGTTGGTTTTATTATAAATTTCACCAAAATTTGGTTGCGCCAGAAGGACAATCCCCAGTCCTCAAAACCACATACCTACAGTCATACAAGACATGAGTTAGTAAATACATGAAACACAAGTCAATGAATTGCATTGGGAGTATTGGCATATATGAACAATCAAAATGCCCTTATCATCTTGCAAGTGGGACTATTTCGACAAAGAGAAATAAAATACAATTGCAAGTCAAGCAGAGTGCACATGCCTAGGCACGAGTCAAACTCAAATCAACGCAAAGTGAAGAACAACACCGAGCCTTTTTCCATATGACTCATCGATCACAATTGAGGGTATTGGCGCATGTATACAGTGTGAAGGTTACAAATTGCAACCTTCATTCAGTAGAAAGGATACACGTAGGGTCTCGTATCCTGATGGTAGACATTTTCTCCATTTGGAACATGTCCATTTTTATTTGGATGCTCCTAGCCATCCTTATAGTGAAGTTTCTGGATCGAAGCGCCCATACAATAATTTTGTTCACCGATCATGCCTTGATCACTGGTGCTCCATGAAGGAAGGGTTTGCATTTTCACATTGCTCTACCTATAAAGCTCAGTTTCATCGGCGGGATGAATTACCAGAAGATTACTCCTTGTGTAAACTAAAATTTAGGATCTTTGTTGCACAAGATGTCCTCCTTGTGTTTTTGGCAGTGCAAACAATGATCGTTGTCATGGGTGGCATTTCATACTTGATGGACACAAATGGGCAATTCAGAAATTCATCGAGTGTCAGATTTGGAACCTCTAAGGAATGCATCTCTGGTATTGGGACATTGTCTTCAAAATGAGTGTAAAGCATTCGAGAAGGGTTTGATGGGATGACAGAACAGGACACCCACAATTGTTGTTGTTTGGATCGTTCTTCTTTCTTATATATTTTCTTTGCAGTGGGTGTGAATAGATCCCTTACCTCAACACTTGTGATGGACGCACAATTAGGTACCCAGACACCTTGTGCACCAAGGAGAAACAGGGCTTGAGCTTCTAGGTTTGTTTGCAGAGAAGGATAACTATCGACTCGGTTCAAATCAACAATACTTGGGATCTTTCTACTTCAGGATATTCCTACTCTGCCACTACTGATAATTCTGCCATTGCTAGAGAGCCAGAATCTTGGAGAAGGTATTGTGGCCATTGCACCATGAAACTATAATCCAGAACCAACAAAAAGGGAACCTAATAAAGGAATTGTTTGACAAAGTAAGTTTAATGATAAGTTCCAGATGCTTCTAGAAGCAATCCAGTACATTTCATAAGTAAATTAGTACCAGTGTCTTCTCCTAAATACTTAGAGCTATTGGAAGGTGATCCTCAGAAAAGTGCATTTTTGAAGATGTGGCGTTTTGAAATCCTGTAGTGATGCAATCAGGGTTAGGTTTCATCAAATTTTTTTCAGTTGCCGAGAAACAGAATTGAACGAGATTCAACATATCTTGGGAGATAACTGGTCCAGTATAAAAAGGCCGAAAATCAATCAAAGAAACAACCTCCAGATTTCAAACATTGTTTCCATATTTTCAGGGATCGAGAGATCTTGTTGAGTTGGAGACAGGGCACCTAGCAGTAGAGGAATTCTACATCAGATCTACATTTCCAAGTTCACATTCCACGTTCTCAGGCAAAGGATTAATAGTTCGTCAAAAATTCATTCCCAATATTTCGAGAACATGGTTGACAGACTTAAAGGCATAATAACAACAGTCAACCAAAACAGATTCAGTGTTCTAAGGTGGCAGAGTTTTTTTTAGCACACCATTTAGCAGCAGTCCGATATTATTAGCCAACAAACTGAGGGAATGATCTTTTAATTTTTCCTGAATTTTAAAGAAAACAACTTCAGTAAACTCCAGATTTCCATGGCAAAGAATCTTATCAGTTGATCCATCGATTACTGATTTTTAGGAAGAGTTTTAGCGTTAAGGGGAAATCAACAAATTTCATTGACAAAGGGAATAAATTCAATTTTATTTCCCAAAAGTATTCAGCTGTAGATAAAAGATTCGATGGAGAAATATGGTTGGGATGAGTTCAGTTGTCCCAAATTTTTTGCATTGTTTTTAGTTTTGTTATGATTATCCCCTAGCAGATAGGAAGAAGTTGTTTATTGTTTCTTGTTATTTAAGACAACATTTTGTAGTGCCAAAGGGGAGGGAGAAGACCCGAGAGGAGAATTTAGGTAGAGGTCAGTGTAGGAATTATTGTAAGCCTATGGGCATTTATTTAAAGTATTCATTTCTGACATTGAACATCCAGGTGTATTGTTTTACCAGAGTGTGATCTCTTCTTGTTTTACATTCCATCTTCATATTACTTGAAAGAATTGTAGACATTGAGAATCAATGGCTGCTCATGGACGATAGATTCCCGAGCGGTAAATATTTTTCCATGATTGCCTATTATCAATGTGTTTTGTTTCAAGTACCGATGCATCCTTTTGACAAAGAAAATCTATGTTTGGTGGATGTTCAACTATTTGTCACGTTCTCCATTCTTCCATCCACCATCATATAAGTATTTTTGTCTGATATGCAACTCATTGGCCTTCAATCTAATAGGATGTTTACTTGACTCCATGCCCAATGGTGTTTTAACTGATATGCATTTAGCTTGTTTCTCTTATCATCTACCTCATCCACCTTATTTCAAAACCCAAACACATTTTTATTTATAAAATCATTGGAATAACTGAAGATGTGCTAGGCTTGACCCTATAGCAGTTTAGGGGCAACTTCTATCACTAACATCTTTTGGCGCCGTTGCGGGGACGGAGACACAAAGTATTTATCCCTGGGAGAATGACAATGATCAGATTTGCTTCTTGATGTTGAACAGGAAGGGGACAGATACATGACTGCACATCTTTCACCATGGTGACTCCATTGTCTCGAGATTCATAGGCGACTCCACTGGTTGAAGATCCATGAGGGCCATGGAAACTATTGTGACTCAGAGGTATGCATTTTGTGAT
>ML794434.1:0-14066 GCA_009831015.1 Picea engelmannii | reverse complement strand
GTAGCTCGGACTCTACTATTGTAATCTGACATTCCACCATTAATAGAAAATGATAGTTTTTCCTATTTCCAATTTGTATGTAATGGATGTTGGGTTCTGAATGTCTTTTACATGCATTTGAATTGTAGATGAATGCTAGAAATCGTCTATAGGGATAGAGATACAATTTCCTATCCACGAGTGTGCTGAGTTAAGTTTGGTTCTCTAGGCTAAGTGCAAGGAGTGCACGACAGAGAAAGGAAACTCTGTGAGTCGACGCAAAGAGTGTGTGTCTGAAATCAGTGGAGTTAGAAGAGAATCTTCCAGGAGGGCACACCAGATTAATTCACAGACTCAGGGAGAAATTTCAAGGTGGTTAAGTACCTTGGAAATAAAGACTATGTGGGAGGAAGCATAGTTCCGAGTTACTGAACACTCTGAAACACTCTACCAAGAGGGCATCGAGCTAGTGTGAATGTGCACAGAAGCAACACGTTTGGAAGTGTTGGAGAACCCCATAATTGCTGAACATTCTGGTGAAGGGAGGTTTTGCAAGAGTGCATCGACAAAGTAAAGGGGATGCCTTAAACCTTTTCATAAGGCTAAGGGAGAAGCCGTCGAAGAAATGATTCAAGCGCAAGGAGTGCACCAAAGGTATTGTAAGTACATATTACAAATCTCAGGAGGAAGGGCGAGAATTTTCTAGGAGACCACAAAGAAGTTCACAAGAGGAACATGAACTTGGAAGGTTTTCAAGCCGAGCAAAGTCGTAGAATAGCCTGCACAGAAGTCTGTAAGGAGTGAAAAAAGAGTTCGAGAACAACTTAAGTCTTGAAAGAAGAATTTGTGCTAAGTGTGAAAAATAATTGAGGACTTGCCAAAGTCCCGAAGATAGTGAAACTATCCATGGGCGAGGAGGAGATAGGTAGCAGAAGATTGAGAGGTTCGGAAGCAAGAACTTCGAGAGGTTTTCCGAGAGCAAGTAAATATCTTCGAGAATTTGCGAAGGGCGATTTAAAATCCAGACCCTTGAATCTAGAAGGGTACATGACAGAGATCCATGCATTTCGGAGGAAGAAACCCTTCGGAGAAAATTCAAGAGGAGGAGAATACCCGAAGAGCTGGGGAAGCCGAAGCAATCCTAGCTGTCCATCGAGATAGGACGTTTGGAAAGGGAACAACACTTCCCTAATACACAAATCAGGGAAAGTAGATTCGGAAGAAGAGAGGACTCACGAAGTCCTAACTCGTGATTTGATCACAACCGTTGATCACAGGGAGAATGTAGACTGTATATCTGGTCCTAAGAATTCGCTGACTCGAAAATCGAGGAAAAGGAGGTAAGCAGTTTGAGAAAGTTTTGAAGTACGAGATCGTGAAGGGAGTTGGACCATGGTCTTATTCCATGGTCACATCAAGGAGAAAGCCTAGAACGAGGGATCTAGTAGTATTGGCATTAATATTGGAAAGTGCTAAGGAGAGGGTCTACGAGCACCACATAACTTGAGCCAAGGAAGGAAAGGGCCTGTGTCAAGTTAAATCGATTCCATCAGGAGCCTGACAAACCATTCGGTTTAGTGAATTAAACGATCTTATAATGGGAGGGCGAGAATCCATTTGGAGGGAAGGGAGTCTGCGGTAGAGTGGTATCAAAGCGCAAGTTTCGTCCGTATATTTCAGGCGAAGGTGAAGTTGTAGATGCTCTCATATGCAGAGTGAACAACAGGCTTTCCAAGAGGTCAGGTAGAGGGTGAAGATGGCCATAAAAGGTCATAAACATGATCGAGGATAAGTCCATTCACGGAAAAAAAGAGCGGAGATGGACAAGGAGCTCAGTGAAATCCGAGCACAAATGGAGAAGCTAGCATTCAAGATGCAACATGAGGCAAAGGTGCGTTGGAGGTACAAGTGGCCTTTGAAGAGAACAACTAAGTGGCCTGTTCAAAATTTATTAACCAGAAGGTAGCAACAGAGGTTAAAAAGGTGGTTGAGGCATGCTGAAAACCTCAGTGATGAGTGTTTGCACCCAATTCGTCACTAGGTGAGAAAATAAAAGGTGCTTACATGCCCAATTGGGCTCTGCTAGGCATGACAGCTGTAGAGTAAAATGTTAGAAAAAGAAACAACAAAACTATTAACAAGAATTAAATCAAAACAAGCTAAAGCTATGAGCATATGAAAAAATGAAAAATAAATACAAATGGAACAATATCACCAATGTATAAGCTGATCTATTGATGAAATCCAAAGGCACAATGAAGAAAGGGGACTTGGGTCCATTCTTTCTCCAATGGAAGGCTCTTGAGGCCCTCACAAGCTTGCTCTCCTTACAAATGAAAAGATGAAAATGTGGGTGAAAGAACTCCAAGCTTATCCACTCAAGAGAGAGGTGGATAACTCTTGTGAAATGATGCCTATGTGTTGTTGTCAAAGAATGAGTCCTTAACAATCTTGGCAGCATAACAATGCATAGAATTCCTTTAGAAAGTGATGGTTATTCATGTCTTTTTATAGCGTAGCATTGGGTGATTATGTAACCTCTTTGGAGTGTGAAAAGGGGCTCTTTAGGGCTCAATTAGGTCTTTGACCAGCCCACCATGCGGATTGAGCTCGGATTTGGTGTCAAATCGACTTGGGAGTTTATCCATTAGTGGTTGGGAGGCTGACCAATTTTAATAAATGCGCCGTTTAGCAGGTGCGCGGATTTTTCGCCCAACAACTGTGCATTGTGCGCGCATGCACGCATTGTACGTTGTTGTTCCGCACATATGCACGCGCACCCAGATTTTGTAAAGCGCCCTTCAATTTTTTGGTTATTTTGTATAGTTTGTGACAATTTTGCCATGCTATGGAATTAATCTTGTGCCATGAATGGCTTCTTTCCTGTTTTGATGATGCGGAGTTCTTGTCACCATGTGCGAATGAAATTTCAGTGATAACAGATGCCCCCTGATGGATGAGGTTAGGAGCATATGTATAGCCGAAATCCATCAATGTTTATTTTACTGAGAATGGTGTTGTAAGGGAGAGCAAGAGTGGGACTGTGTAGAGCAATCCTTTGGAGAAGAAAGGAACCTGTAGAACCCGACCTTCCACAAGGTGCATAACAATATACAACTATGTACAAACGAGGCGGGCATGCCCCATGCTCGTATGATGTAACTCTGAAAAAAGATGACGGAAATGTTGGTGTAGACAACTGTAGAGCCCTCGGGGGCGGTAATGATAAAGGCAGAAGACAAGTCTGCAAAGGAACATACTCTGAACAATAGGCAATGATCGCAAGAACAAGAAGCGACGATGATGCCGACAATGATGGCCCTACCACGTTCAGAGGTCTTCGACAAATGATAATAATAGCTGCAATAGTCGCAAAGTAAGACCCACCGTAACATGAGAAAGTGTTGGCGTCGAATGTTATGGGGGTCAACGACATCAGGGAGCAATGGTGTTTCCCCCTGTGCCGTCTGAGATCTCTCATTAAATAGAAAATGAGAATCAAGATACTGTCGCCCTTCTGGAAAATTGTGCTGATGTCGACAAAAGGGGGACGCGACTCCCAGAAGAGAAGGGCTCCATGGAATCTACGGTGGTGAAGAAGTGGCAGAGGTACATGGATGAAGTCAAGAAGTGGGAAGACTCAAGACTGCCCTTGGTTGGAGAATGTATGAGACAAACAGTGGCTGCAACCGTGTGACAAGGTCGAGTGTCAGGGGGACGCCAAGACCGAGGATAAGTTGTGCCAGAGGCGGGACAAGGTGAACAAATTCAGAGGGTAGAGGTAAGTGACCTGGGTAGTACTCTAAAGATATAGATGATGCTGGCAAGGGTAAATGAGAAGTAATGCTCCAACCAAGGGTGACATGGGTTGTGTGTGGCCAAAAGGAAAGCAGGTCGCCAACGGTGACGACAAAAGTAAATAACTGGAAATAAAGGCGTGTGTACAAGAAATAATGAATAATTGTGGAAAAATGTACAAATACAGAAACGGGTGCCCCAGTGTGAAATGAGTGCCCTAGGGAGGGCAGAATTAGCTTGGGAAACTGATGAAGGGTGGGGGCCCCATTGGTGAGTTTTTGTATGAGGTATGTGAAATGAGGGTAGGTTCGCAGATGGACAAACTGATGGTGGATGAAACGGTGGGTTCGTGATCCTGCGGAGGTGCAGGTAAAAAGAACATAACCATAAAGCGATGACCTAGGAGACCATATGGGAAAGCTAGCAAAAATGAGGAGAAGGAGTATGTGGTTGATCTGCAACATGATTAAAGAATATCGGGACTCCCATCCCTAAAGGGTAATGACGAACAACATGAGTGTCAAAAAGTGCCAAAAGGTGCTATGAATGGGACAACTCATGTGGGTGAGAATGCTACTAGGTTACAGTACTGAAGATGCAAATGGAGGTGTGAGTACTGCAGAGCCAGGAAAGATGATCTTAAAGGAAAATATCAGAGGGGTGACTGGAAAATGTAAATGCAGTACAACAGGGGAAGACTACATGCCAGTGCTAAGTATATACCTGAAGGAATGACGTGGAGAGATGACGATCAAGTACCTGCACATACAACAACCAAATACCCAAAGTGAACAATATCTGAATAGAATCAAAGATATGAGCATGTATTAGATAACTGTGACAATGCGCGTGCGTACCTGACCATGATATGAAAAAAGGCGCCCCGGGGGCTCAATATGAAAAGTGGCCCAGAGGCAGCTGTGATGTAGGCGACAGGATATTGATCCCGTGGCTGAAGATGGTTTGACAAATGGACACCGTGGGCTCCCGGAATGTTGAGTGGAAGTTTTGGCAAAAGGCCTATATATAGTTGTAGGGCCCACATTGCCACCTCATTTGTACCTACTGCTATAGTGACTGGACGAGCAGATTCAGAGGAGATTTAGTGATTCAGGGAGCACGAGGTATCCGATCGACGGTGTGCGAGTTTCAGGTTAGTGGTCTGATCATCCTGCATAGAAATAGGTTTCTAATTTTTGGGCAGGGTAGGTACGGGGGGCCGTACAGGGGGTTTAAGGAGAATTTTCATAGGATGTGGGCCCGCGTGCGCAGGCGATTCAGTGGAAGGCACGCATACGTGCGCGCCTATCCACATAATAAATGCGGATGGGTGTGCGTGGGTGAGAAGTCAAGGCGCGCCCTAGGGGCGCGCCTGTGAGGTGGACAGGCGCGCATTAGGGCGCGCCTGTAGGGTTAACAGGCGTGCTCCCGAGTGCACCTGTGGGTTTGACAGGTGCACCCTAGAGTGCGCCTGTATTGTGAACAGGCGCACTCACGAGCGCGCCTGTGGGAAAAACAGGCGCGCATACGTGCGCGCCTGTATCGTGAACAGGTGCACATGTGTGCGCGCCTGTGGGTAGTAAAACCGCGCCTTTGAGGCAAGTTTTTAAGGGTAAAAAATGAGCCTTTTGATGCATTGGATGTTTGCATAAGCTAATATAGGACTCTGTGTTGTGTGCAAGTGTTTAGCAGTGACCATGGATGTGCAGTGGCGTGAGCGTGACTGGTCACAGTTGCATGATGCTATGGCCAATGTCAGGCCTGCAGTTCGAGCGTCTTTAGCAACCAATGGGTTCCTAAAGTTTTTTGAGTGCCCTTTGATACGGGCATAGGAGTACTTACTCCAGTTCCTGCTCCAGATGTGGAGCCCGGATCTGCACTGCTTCCTCGTGCGAGGAGAGCAGATCCCCTTCACTACGGTGGAGGACATATATTTCTTGACTGGTCTCCCCTTCCAGGGAACACCGCTGTCGGCAGAGCCTGTGCTGTCGAGGGATACTCGCTTGGCTGATGTCGCCGGACGATATTTCTCAGGTGAGAACTACATGTCTGGGACTGTAGTGAGTATCAGTGGTTTGGATGCCCTGTTGCATCGTTGCATAGCAGTGATGATTGTTCGGGTGTATGGGTCACGAGCTACCCACCAAATCAGTGGTGGCGAGCTGCTAGTGATGGAGAGGGTGGTGGTGGGCCGTGAGCGGTTCACCTGGGGTTTGACACTTCACGCGCGGATGATCGCGCAGCTGGACTGATGTTGGTCTACAGGTACCAGGGAGTTTGCATTCGGCTCGATCTTGGTAGCCTATTTCTTGGAGAGGGTGCCATTGCTACGCCCGAGGGTGCTATTAGAGGCACCAGGGGTACGAGAGCCACGCTTGAGGTGGTGGTCAACAGTTTTGGTTCGCCATGGTGGTGGCGAAGGCAGGCACTATTTCATGATGCAGGCGGCGCAGATATGGCGGCAGATGCCGCAGGTTATACTCTAGTTCCCCTATGCTGGGGTGGACTTCCGGGGGGACCCGGACATGGTGTTGCCTCCTGGGGAGGTGTTCGACCATCGAGGTATGTTGTGTATTTGTATGTTTTGATTTATGTTAGCTTGTGACATATCAGTTCATATAATGATGTATAGACACTGATACGATCTGTTGTTTGTTGCTTTGTGTATGTGTAGATTTGGCACCTCGCGGGCGCGAGGTGGAGTTGTATAGAGCATCGGTTCAGAGAGAGCTGGAGAGACCTCCACGTGGAGAGAGGCGGAGACGGGATGAGGCCTCTGGGCAACCTGCAGAGCCCGAGAGGGCAGTGAGGAGACGTCGATTCGACGATCTGTGCATGGGACCGTCACATGCTCCTCCGGCGGTAACCGAAGTAGACTTTGATGATATACGTCGTTGTCTGGAGACGGTGTTACAGGACGTGCCTAAGGGCATGTGGATCCATATCCAGGACGAGAGGTTCCTAGAGCAGTGCATTGGCTTACCTCCACCATGGCGGGGGATAGTGCGTCGAGTAGCTGTGCTCGCTGCGATGACGAGTGGACGCCTGTCGTCGGGGTAGGAGGGTCCTGCAGGTGTTCCACCACCACCACCTGGGGCAGGTTGGGGTGGGCCACCACCTCCTCCTGAGGGAGGAGCAGCTGGGGGTGCGATAGAGGCACCCTGATGTATGTATGTACTGTGTATACCTTTTTGATAGGCTGGTGAGCCGAGTTTTGTACCGAGATGTAGCACTGGCCTGCGAGCCGATGTAGATTTTTTGTATGTAAACATTCAGATGGCCTGATGGACCCATATATATATATATGAGTATACATGTTGTTGAGATCCAAATGTGTTGTATATGTGTTTTGTGTTAATGATGATAATGTCTATTTGAACTATATGTTGTGACAGGATGTATGAGGTGTTTATGTATGTGTAGCTTGATGTGATATATGCCAATCTAACACCATGTTAGCGATTTCATCTGTTGTTTGATTCAATTCTCTTGGAATATGTGTAAATGTAATGGAATCAAAATGTCGAGATAATAATATAACCTGTAGGTATTTGCGAAAGAGGCATGGATCGCGTGCATGGTACACATTGTTGAGCTGGAGAACGACTAGTTGGGAGTCGAGGAAAACGCTAAGGTGACGAATATGATGATGCTGGGCATCGGTCAGGAGGCCAATGACAACAGTGTATTCGGCTTGGTTATTGGTTGCTGGTCCTAAACAGATGCTGCTGGAATGTAGCATTTCATGTGAAGGGGTGTAGAGAGCCCAAGTAGCCGAAGCGAGATTTTGCATCCAACGGCTGGCGCCGTCGGCATAACCGATATGGTAAGCTGGTGGAGGAGTCATCTGTCAATAGCACGAAGGATAGTTTAGATGAGGGAGAAAAAAGATTAAAAACGCTAGAAAAGAAAAAGAACCTAAAGTAGCTTGACTATGTTTAAGCATAAAATTTCTTGAGGTATAACCCATTGACGGGTTCTTTGAGCATGAGGCCTTCGGGGGAGGCCAGGATGTATGCGCCTTTGGTGAGACAATGTTGGATGATGTAAGGGCCATGCCAAAGTGATTCGAATTTGCCGTGGACAAAGGTATCATGAGCGATATCATAGGCCAGGACAAGGTCGCCTTCGCGAAATGATCGAAGGTTGAGATGGCGATCAAAGGTAGCCTTGGATTGTTTTTTAGCTGCCTCGTTGTTCTGTAATGAGGATCGAAGATCCTCATCCAGAGACTCCAAGTTCAGCAAGCGCTGCTCCATTGGAGCAGTGTCAGGTAAAAGCTCAATTGCGGTGCGTAGGGTGGGAATTTCGCACTCGATGGGAAGAGTTGCCTCGATCCCATGGACTAAATGAAATGGCGTAAAACATGTAGTGGTCTTTACTGCCATTCGATAAGCCCATAGCACGGAAAATAACATATGATGCCAATTGGTTTTATGTTTATTGACCGTGCGCTGTAATATGGTCTTGAGGACTTTGTTTACTACCTCGACCTGTCCGTTTGACTGAGGATAGTATGGTGAGGCAAACTCGTGAGAGAAGCCTAATCGAGATGAGAGTTCGACAAAGATCTCATTCTTGAAGTGTTTCCCGTGGTCGGAAACGAGTTGGAGTGGTACTCCGAACCGGGATATGACGTGGTTGAAGAAAAAATGCGTTGTAGTGTCAGCGGTGTTGTTGAAGGTGGGCATAGCTTCGGCCCATTTGGTGAAGTAATTGACAGTGACAACAATTTATTTGTGACCATTGCTAGAGGGGGGATTACAAGTCATAAAGTCAATGCCCCATTTACAAAAGGGGCCTGCAGTAATGACAGGGTGAAGAAGAGCGGGGGGGACTCGGGCTTTGTTGGCATAGAGATGACATTGCTCACATCGTTTCACGGCATGAATGCAATCGTGAAACAGGGTAGGCCAAAAATAACCAGCTCGGATAATCTTCTGAGCTGTGGAAATACCCGAAAGATGGCCTCCACATGCGTCGTTGTGACATTCGTTTAAGACTCTGTCGACCTCGTCAATAGTCAGGCAGTGACGAAGAATGGTGTCGACGCCCCGTCGATATAGGATGTCATCGATGAGGAGATAGCAGGGGGCATGGTGGCGAATGCACTGACGATCATCTCGTGATAGGTGGTTACCGAACTTTTGAGTTCGTAGGTAGACGAGAAGGTCGCCATACCAAGGATCATCAGAAGCGATGTAAAAGAGATGTTCGTCAGGAAAGTCGGTGTTGACGGGGGCACTGGTGATGTCAGAGGGAAGGGCTATGACAAGTTCAACAAGAACGAGGGCCTTCTTACTCTTAGGTGTTGCGAACTCGAGGTCGTACTCCTGGAGGATAACGATCCATCGAGCGAATTTGCCGTTAACTTGGCGACGGCTGAGCAAGTATTGCATAGGGTTGGAATCTGCGATGACTTTTGTGGTGCGAAGCAGAATGTAGTGGCACAGTTTCTGGACTGCGAGGACAATGGCAAGAGCAAGTTTCTCTTCGTGTTTGTACTTAAGGGGTGGTCCTGAGAGGTTCTTACTGATGTAGAAAATGGCGTGTTCATGATTGTCATCTCTGAGTTGGACGAGTACGTCGGCTACTGATATAGTGGATGCTGATACATAGAGAATTTAGTCGCGATTATAGTCAGGTGCACTGATTAAAGGTGCATTTGAAAGCATTGCTTTAAGATCATCAAACGACTGTTGGGCATAGTCGTCCAAGTGAAAGGGGATGTCATGACGTAGTAAGTGAAGGAAACCATGTGCTCGGATGGCGTAATCAGGAACAAAGCATCACAGAAAGTTAGCTTTGCCCTGTAGACTCTGCAATTGTCGTAAATTCCGAGGAGGTGGAATTTCGGTGATAGCTTTGACTTTAAGGGGGTCCACGGTAATACCGCTGTGGGAAATGATAAAACCGAGGAGGCGCCCTGCAGTGACACAGAATACACACTTGAGAGGGTTTAAGCGGATGTTATACTGACGACACCGTTGAAATATGATTCGTAAATCATCGAGGTGTTGGGTGCGCTTCTTAGATCGAGTTGTGAGGTCATCCAAGTAGGCGAGGATGATGGCAGCCAGATCATGAAAGATGTATGTCATCGCGCGCTGGAAGGTTGCGCCAGCGTTCTTTAAGCCGAAGGGCATGACATGATATGCAAACGTACCCCACGGGGTAATGAATGCAGTTTTATACTGATCGCCTGGGTGGATTTGAATTTGATTGTAGCCAGAGAATCTGTCCATAAAGGAGAGAGCCTCGTGGCCGGCGCAGTCATCGATAATCTGATCAATGAAAGGCGTTGGGAAGTTGTCTTTGGGACATGCGTTATTGAGATCGTGAAAGTCGGTGCAAACGTGAATGGTGCCTTGTTTTTTGTCGATGGGTACAGGGTTGGAAACCCATGAAGTGTAAGCGATGGGGTAAATAAACCCGGCCGTACGTAATTTATCAATTTCGGCTTTGATAGCCGCGGCCTTAGATGGGTGTAGTGGTCGTTGTTTCTGGCGAACTGGTGTGATGTCAGGCCAGGTGTCGATGCGATGCTCGACAATAGATGGGTCTAAACAAGGCATCTCTGTGTATGACCAGGCAAAGATATCCCGATATTCTTGGAAGAGGGCTTTATATGCCGCGATTTCCGGAGGAGTGCAAGCTGCTCCAATGATGATTTCTTCGACAATGCCATTTTTAATGGAAATGTCGATTTTGATGGTGGGGGAAATGTTAGCCAGATTGCCTTCTTCAAAAGCATCGGGTGCAGGAATAGGATTGTTGAACCAATCGATAGGCCCTGATGGGATAAAGTCTTTGGTTTCGACTGCGTAAATGGAGTTGTGGATAGGAGGCATGTGGGCTTCCTGCGGAAGGAAGAGAGCACGGTGATGTAGTGCATCCCAGGGAGAGTCTGGGCATTGTAGCTCTTCCAATATGTCTTCGTCACATTGAAAATGACGAGAATATAATGGATCGTGAGGAGTGATATCAGCTCTAGTGTGATTGCCCCCTGTTGGTGAAGCAAGGGGAGAGGTGCGAACAAATGGTGAGGGTTCACTCGTCAGGAACCATATGTTGAAGTACTGAGGGGTACCTGTGGTGGTTGGATGGGTAATCTCTGCAGGGGAATGAGCAAGAGAGTTGGGAGGGTTACGGGGTAAATCCTCAGATGTGCCATCTAAGAACCAAGGAGGTATTGGGAGTGCCTCGGGTTCAGGTGAAATGACGTGAAAATCCTCGAGTGGCAAGGTAATGTCAATTACCGCTGCTGCGAGTTGGTGACGCAGGGTTAACTGACGTTGCCTATATGTGAGGATTATTGGACACTGGTATGTAAAGTGAGCCAATGAATCACAAAGAGAGCAAGGGCATCTCATGCGTTCATTGACTGAAGTGGTGACATAGCGAATGTCAGTGATTTTTGTTTTGGAGGACGTGGCAGGGCGTGGATTGTTCTGAAAGTCCTGGCATATGATAGATAATTCCTGTCGAAAACATGGCAGTTCCTAACAATGATGGGTGTAGTGGCCATACTCAGAACAGATGGCACACACGAATTTGGTCCTCAACCCTTTACTACTGGAAGGTTGAGTGGTAGCAGTAGTAATGGGTGGTGTGGGGGTTGGATTGGGGGGAATCAAATTCCGTAATTCTGGTAGTGATGGGCAGTTGTTGGTTTGGTGACCCTCTTTGTCACACAATGCGCAAGGTGGTGGGATGCACGGAGGAAGTGGAGTTGTGGGCTCCTTCTTCTTTCTCCTGCCCCCAGCTGCAACAGGGGGGGTAGGGAGTATGGGGGTAGTGGGGGTAGTGGGAGTGAGGACAGGACTCGTCATGGGGAGTCCTTCCTGTGGGTGAGGGACCATCTCAGGTGGATGTAAGTACCACACTGGGATCGCTAACACCATATTGGGTAATGTGAGCATTGCGGCTACCTGGAATGCTTCTATACCGGGTGGAGGGTAAAAGAAGGGAATTTGAGTGAGGGGTTGGGGAACTGTCTCCCAAATGGGAGTAGGCCCCTGAGGGGGTGTGGATTCATGGATTGTGGGGGTCGACAAGTTCGCAAGAGGCTCCTGTGGGAGTGATGCTACGATTGTTGAGACGTCAGGAATGACTGAAACCTCCTGAGGAGGATGAGCATCCTCCGTGTGAGTTTTGTTAGAGGATACAACGCATACGTGATTAGGGGGAAGGAGGGGTGGTGCTCCATGATACGTCCCTAATAAGGATGGATCTTTAAAAATCCCAGGACCCATCTCCACTAGTGGATATGCATCTTTGTTGGTGTGAATGAGAGGAAGAATGTTATCGAGATTGGCAGATGGGTTTGGCTCGTAATGTGAGACTTGGTCAATGGTTACAATCTTTCCATTGTGGGGGAACATGATGGTCCTAAAGATTGATGACGCCACTGCCTTCATAGCATACATGTAGCTACGTCCGAACAAGATATTGTAATCGAGTTGAGCATCGATAACTTCAATGTAAATGAGAATCGTTTTTCCCCCGAGTTCCACGGGGACATTTTGGAAGAGCCCTTCAAGAGATGATGGTCGTCCGTCATAGGCTCGTAATGTGATGGCGGAGGATATGAGTTCTGGGGAACCAAGTTTCTGCCATACAGTTTTGGACATGATGCATGTAGATGCTCCTTCATCGATGATACATCGATGGATGGTGATGTTCCATATTTTTACTGGTACTTGAATAGCGACGGTGGCGGGAAGATGCGGTTCGCAGCTATCAAGGTCAAAAGTGATGAGTCGAGTATCGGCAGGGTCGACTGCCCCCAAGGCGGAAAGTAGTGATTTCCTCTGCGTTCGACAAGTCTGGAGGACTTCCAAAACTGACATGGAAGCCGGGGATTGTGCCAAGTCATCTACCAAGCTGTAGTTATGTGCTGCCCTAGCCTGTGGATTATGAACATTCCTGCACAAGGGGATGCGAGGGATGTGTAATGGTGGTTCAGCCAAAGGGTGGGGGATCATCAACGGGGGTCCCGTCAGTGTAGGGTTTGTCTCTGAATATATGGGAGTAGACTCAGCTGTTGTAGGATACTGACGATTGCGTGTTTGCAAAAGAATTTCTTCCTCACTGGTGAGGAGAATTGTTCGCTCTACTGGATTGTTGGGATTATGGTATTGGCCCACCTGAGGTGGGGGATGTTGCATGTCCTGTTGGGTGTTTATGACACCTTAATGTGGGATAGGGTTTTGCAGTATGGTGGGAGGGGGTTGTGGCGCATATTGTTGTTGTGCCTGCTGCGGCGCGGGTTGCGCTGGGGAGGGGGGAAGGCTCCCAGAGTCTTTCAACCTCTTGAAATCAACAATCTGGGGGAAATGGTGAGTGTAATGGCCATACACGCCACAAAGAGCACAAGGGTGGATGGTTTTAACATTATTCCGCCCTTGGCGTTTGTTGTTATTGCCCCCCTGGGGGTTTTGGTTCCCTTGGTTCGGGTTGCCCCCAGTGGGTGGGTGTTGTGGGGGTTGATTCCCGCTTTGACCAGGGTTGTTGTTATTCTTGTTCCTTCCTTTCTTCTTGGCATTGTTCGAAGGGTGAGTTGGGTTGGCGGTGTTCAACTGTTCAAAATTTTGATATTGTTGAGCAGCTGAGGGTTGAACAAAATTTACCCCCACATGAGGATGTGGGGGAGCCATGGGTTGTGGAGGACCCGAAAAGGGAAAGTATGGATTTTGTGGTGGTACCGATCCATAGGGTACATAGGAAGGCATCGTGCTTTCACTAGTACTATAAGCTGATGTTGAGGGGGTACTACTGGTTGTGGGAATAGGTGGATGTATGGGAGGTGTCGGTGGTGGTCCACTAATGGGTGGAGGTATAGCAACAGGATACGGCTGTTGATAAGGGGGTGGGGGGTAGTAAGAAGTGCCCCCATATGCCGGCGGGTATTGAGGTGTTCCATACATCGGTGGTGGTTGGGGTTGTGGACTATGGTGTGTGGTGGCACCTATTAGTCTATCTGTTGAGTGAGACATCCCAGGTTTGTCCTGGCCAAATGGCACAGGTTTTGGAAGATCAGGAAGAACTGTGTATAAGTATCCTGACTGTGCATAAATGAGGTCATATTGTTGAGCCTTGATGATGGATTCCTCTTCATATTGTGGGAAGGTGGAAGCTACATCATTACCAAGGAGAGCGACAAGTGATCTAAGAAACCAGTCAAGACATTGTTGTTTGGTGGTTTCTGCTTTACACAAACTACGTCGCCTACGCCACTCATGAATGTGGTCAACGATGTGGGTGGCTGAGGTCTGTTTGAAGTTAGA
>ML794433.1:296291-338122 GCA_009831015.1 Picea engelmannii | reverse complement strand
ATGGAGTAGTTCTTGATCTACATGATATGCCTCAAACACAAAAGGTACAAATTGTGTCCTTATATTTAGAACCTAATCAGTTTGTGTGGTATCGATGGCTTTGTTCTCGCAAATCACTTGTCACTTGGAAAATTTTAATGCAAGAAATGATAGCACACTATGAGGATACAATGAACAATATTTTATTCATCCAATTGATAAATCTCAAGCAAAAGGGTTCAGTTGCAGAGCACATTGAGAACTTCCAAAGATTGAATATAAAGGTAACACATATTCTACATGAGAACCTAATTGATGTCTTCATATGAACTTTAAAGGATAGCACTCAACATGAGGTTCGCCTTTGGGAACCCAAATCATTGGAGAATGCATTCAGGGTGGCGAGAAATGTTGAAAGTAAAAATCTAGCTATGGCTACTAAAAGGGCCACCCCTAACATATACGGAGAGAATATTGTTCCTTCTTCTAAACCATGTCAACCTACAAGGCTAACACCTCAAGAATTGGAGGAAATAAAAGAAAAAGGTTTATGCTTTAATTGTGACAGCAAGTATAGTAAGGGACATAAGTGTGGTGAGAAGGAGAATAAGAACTAGAGCAAGAGCCATCTCAAGATGAAGATGTAGAAGAGATTTCTTCTTAAGAGATGACTCCCACCATATCATGTCATGCATTGGCTAGAATTATCACTCCTCAAACCCTCACGATCAAAGGATATATCAAAAATAAAAAGGTAATAGTGTTAGTTGATTCTGGTAGTACTCATAATTTCATTCACTGCAAATTAGCCAAATCTCTCAATTTCTTTATATATCCAACACCAGAGTTTCAAGTAATGATTACAAATGGAAGAACTATCAATTGCTCATGAAAATGCCATAAGATAAATCTTACTATGGGGGAATATGTAATGAATAGTCCAATAGTTTCTATACCCATGGGTGGTGTTGATGTCGTACTAGGGGTCCAATTGTTACAAACATTGGGAACTATGGCTTTTAATTTTTAAGAACTTTTCATGAATTTTTCATTGGAAGGAAAGGAAATTGAGTTAAAGGGTATCACAGGGAAACCCAGTAAGGTGGTAAGCTCTAATGGCATGAAAAAATTATTGAAAAAGGGGCATCAGGGTGTAATTGTACATCTATGCTCACTAGATGTTCAAACATCTAAGCCAACTATTCCCCTAGATCTTCAAGGGGTCATTTATAAGAATTCAAAAGTATTTGAAGATATTCCCAGAGGTCTTCCACCCAATTGTGATCATGATCATGCTATTCACTTAATTCCTGGGAGTGCTCCACCTAACATTAGGCCTTGTAGATGCCCTCATTCCCAAAAGAGTAAAATTGGGTGTATGGTTGAAGAAACGTGATCTGAAAATGTAAAGGATTGAATCTTTTTAAAATTGCAATTGATATGGTATGTGATTGGGTAATAGGATCAAGTTACAAACACAGAAATATTAATGATTTTTTTACTTAATCATGAGCAACATAAACAGTCATAAATAACCATCATAATACACACATTAACACAAAAAAATGATAAAGGAGTTCACCCCTCTCTTGGGCTACATCTCCTGGTCCAGCTTCCAATGGATCTTTTTCATTAATTCTCAAAGCGTCAAAATCAGTTCTTTAAAATGATCAAAATGAGAAATATATGGCTTCAATGGCTCCATTACATCCAAAAACCCCTAGTTGGGCTCTTGTTGCAACTAGTTTGGTCAAAACCTGAGTTGGAATCACTCCCTGGAAGTTTCTCCCAATTCTTTGTTGTCTCTGCTCACCAAAATGCACCCAGACTGACTGAACTTAGCTCATGGGAATTTTTCATGCCAAAACATTAGCTAATGTGCCTTCTCGCAAAATCAAGCATTTTCTTGCACCATTAGCGCGATTAGCGCCACAAGGGCGTAGGTGTTGGTCGCATGGATCCCAGGTGTCCAGGTCCTAGGCGCTAAATCTGAAACCCATTGCAACAGTTCTATGAGGGATTGGCAGGTGGATGGGCGTGTGTTAGTTGACCATTTGGAGGTGAGTTTTAAACCCCTCGTGCAATTATGTGTGTGTAGTCATATGGCAGAAGCAATATCACCGGGGGTTGGGGCTAAGCCCCGACCCAGACCTCGCCAAACCATACCATATAACAAACTTTAATAATTAGAAAACCATATAGGTGTAAGAAACATCGTGTGGGCGGGTTGGTATCCCGGCCCTGCCAAGTCATCCATGTCCCCAGAGGTCATGGGTTCCAACCCCGTGAACACAAACCCACTTGTATGCCTTGGAGGGGGTGCCATGTGGTAGTCCATGTATGGGCCATGTGGCACCATTCTATGGGTCCACAATTCTTCCACGTAATCAACTATCAACTCAGCAAATTGACACGTGTCACCATATGATAAGTCCAACTTAGCTTCCACATCACCTCTTCCATGTGTCGGTACGGTCACCTACCACGTGTCCCGTACGGACATGCCACGTTAGAAGTACGACCATTCCACATCAGCACCTCTGCACAGTCAACAATCCACGTCACTCTGCCACATGTTAGTACGATCAGCTGCCACATCAGCAGTATGGACATGCCACATCATCATTGTATGAACTATACATTCAACAAAAAATTTCTTATTTGGCAAAGCAGACAAAATGTTATATCTCACTCATATGACGTATGTTTGAACCTGTTCAAGTTGCGTTGGGATTGTGAGGATGAGGCCTACGCACTTGTCCATTTTGAAGCAATTTCGAGCACTTTGATTTTTTAGCATATTTTGATCCCCTGGATCACTCCTCCCCATTGGGAAGAGTTTGGATCTCCAAAAGACTACTTTCAGTCTATCTGAAGATGAGGGTACAGTTCCCTCACCTTTCCAACCTCAATCCACTTGGCCTTGCTTGGATTTGTGCCTTTAAGACCAATTTGAAGGTATTCCACATTCCCTAGTTTTGAAGTTCTCATCTTCCTGTCAAGGATTCTGTCTTCATATGGAGAGAAATCATCTATAGAAGGAATCTGAACATGCTCTCATTGATCATCAATCAAAGGAGGCTCACACAATCTCAAATTATCAACATTGAAAACTACATACATTTTCATATAAGGAGGCAAATCCAAACGGAAGGCATTGTTACCAATCTTTTTAAGAATTTTGAAAGGTCTATATCTAATTGGTTTCAGTTTTTAACCTTCTCCTTTAAGCCTCTCTTTGCTAATGCAAATCCAAACTTCATCTCCAACTTGGAAACTGTGATCAACATGACGCTTTTCATGTCTTTTCTTGTACTTGGCTTGGCTCTTTTCCAACTGTTCTTGTACCATTTGATGCACCAACTGAATTTGCTCAATGAACTTATTTTCCCTATCAATGTCATATTGACCATAAATAGCAATGTCTTTCCCAAAGATAAAATCTAAAAGGAGATTTGGGAAAATAACCAAAACATGCCTCAAATGGAGATGTTTGAGTTGAAGAGTGCTTAGTCCAGTGGTAATCATGTTGAATGTAGTGTAGGTGCTCATCCCAAAGATTAGGATTCTTGTTGTAATAACCACGAAGAAGATGCACTACTGTTCTATTAACCACTTTTGTTTGACAATCGGTTTGTGGCAGGGATGATTTTAGGGGCTAAATTTTGCTCATGGGCTAATTTTCCATGGTTTTTCCAAAATAGAGATTCTCTATTTTAAAAATGATTCTCCCAAATTCTATAGGATACAATTATTTTACCTTAAAAATCGCCAAATTTTATAAAAACTACATAAAATCCTTATATATTTGAATATTTTTACCAAACTATCGCCAAACATTTATAGATGGCATATGAAGGATTATTAATATTCTCCAAGGTTTCTACATTTTAAAATAAATTTCCATTCTTAAAATCATCCTTGTTTTGTGGATGAAAATTTGTGCTCTTTTTCATCTTGGTGTCCATAAGTGCCCATAAACTTGACCAAAAGTTTCCAATAAATCGAGAATATCGATCAGAAATAATGGATTTAGGCAACCCAAAATGTACCCAAACATGTTGAAAGAACATATGTGTTGTTTGCTCAGCTGTAACCTGCTTCTTACAAGGCATCAAACTACACATTTTGTTGAAATGGTCAACCACAACATAAAGATAATCATGATTTTTTTGAGACATAGGTAGACCTCCTACAAAGTCCATGGAAATTCTTTCCTAAGGACGAGAAGAAACCGGAAGTGGAGTATACAAACCCAACTTTCAGTTTTCTAGGCTTGCTGGTAGCACATAAAGAACATCCTCTTACATATCTTGAAACACTTTCATTCATTTTAGGCCAATAGCAATACCTTTGCAGGTTAGCCATTGTCTTGCCTACACGAAAGTGGACAGCAATAAGAGAAGAATGAGCCTCCCTTATGATGTTGACTCTTTCACCCTGTGGAATACATAGCTTGCCAAGATGATACAAAAGCTTATCATGCACATGGTAATCCAATTCCTCAACTTGGTTAGAATGACACAAAGTTGCATAAACCTCTTTAAAATAAACATCTAAAGCATATTGTTCAACATAGTTCTCATGCATGATAGAATTATGCTTAAGAATAATTGAAGCACTAACAATAGGCCTAGACAACATATCAACAACTTTATTATAAATGACTTTTTAATACCTTATAACCAAGTGAAATTGTTGTAGAAAACCCATCCATCTGAACTGCCTTGCTTGTTGTAGCTTTGTTTGTGATTGTAAGTATTGAAATGGTTGATGATCTGTGTGAATGATAGTTTCTTTTCCCAACAAATAATCTTTCCATTTTTTCACACTTTGCACCAATGCATACCATTAAAAGTTTCAGAATGAAAAAAAATGGGCTTAGCATGTTGCAACGATACTGCTCCCATTGCATAATTGCTTGTATTTTTTTGGATCTCAAATGGTTGTCTCGAATTTGGAAGTGCAAGAACTAGAGATGAACTAATCTTCTCCTTCAATGCATCAAATTATTTTTGTTTCTTTCCTCCCCATTGGGAAACTTGCTTGATGCTTTTCACTACATGTAATGGAGCTGCAATTGAAGAGAAGTTAGCAATAAAAGTTCTCCAATATTGGGATGCTCCCAAAATGCTTCTTACTTCTGTCACATCGTTGGGCTTTGGCTAATCCAAAATGACCTTGACCTTGGAAGGATCAATTTTCAGTTCTCCTTCTCCAACAATATGTCCCAAGTAAACAAGTGAGGTCTTCCCAAACTCACATTTAGACATCTTCAAAAACAATTTTTCTTTCTTTAAGACATCCATAACTTGCTTTACATGCATAACATGATCTTCACGAGATTTTCTAAATATCAAAATGTCATCCATGTAGACAATCACACAATCATCAAGAAAATGCCTTAAAACATCATTCATGACTCTCATGAATGTAGCAGGAGCATTTCAAAGTCCAAATGGCATTACCATCCACACAAACAAACCCTGTTTTTTTTTAAAGTTGTCTTCCAAGTGTCTCCTTCAGTAATCCTAATCTGATGATATCCACTTCTCAAATCCAATTTATTAAAATACTTAGAATCTTTCAATTGATCAAGCAAATCATCAATTATAGGAAGAGAATAACGATTATTTACCGTAATCTTGTTCAAGGCCATGAAATCTACACACATGTGCCATGTACCATCTTTATTTGGCACTAAAACAATTGGTGATCCACATGGTGATGTTCTTGGCATGATGACCCCTTTATCAAGCAACTCTTGGATTTGTTTTTTAATTTTAGCATTCTCCATGACTGACATCCTGTACATACCAATGTTTGGAAGAGGACAATCTTGTTGCAATTGTATCTCATGTTGGATGGCCCTTTTTGGAGGCAATCCCTTTGGTTCTTGAAAAATCTCATCATATTGGTTAACAACAGCATATAAATCAGATTTCAAATTTGAATCACAACCTTGGAAAGCTTCTTTTTCAACATTGTCTTTGGATTTGAATATCAAGAGGACAAAATTATTACTAGCATTGAGTAATCTCTTCATTTGTCCATCATTTACAAGTGAAAAAATCAACTTCTTTGTATGTTCTCTAACAATGTACTCAAATCCATTTTTAAACAAATGATACTTGTTACCATGACGATGAAATATGGCTCTTGTATCATATAAGTATGGGATTCCCAACACAATACCACATATATCCAAAGCAATAACATCAAGCTCTACCTCATCTATAAAATTTGTAGTGATGAAAAATCTAAGTTTACACCTTCTTGTCACATGCAATTTGGCATTTTCACATATCCATCCTAGAGGGTATGGTTTAGGATGTGGAGTAGTTTCCAATTTTAGTTTCTTGACAGTGTCTTCAGATATGAGGTTTTCTTGAGATCTAGTATAAAAAAGAGTATCTATCTTGGTATTCTTTGAAATCACCCTTATATGGGAATGCTCTTTTGTTTATTTTTCATGTTGAGTTTCATTGAGGCTACTACTACTTGAAGAACTAGTACTTGCAATATAATCCTTACCTTGAAAACCCATGGCTGTAATATTTGTTTCATCACCCGAATTAGAACCTAAATCATGTTGTACAGTTTCAGTAGTCTTTGGTTTCTCCTTATGGCTGAAATTTTTGGGTCTCTTTTCAGGATGAAGTTTCCGAAAATGGTCTTCATCGTGGCCATCTTTTGAACAGTTTTTACATGTGAGTTTCTCTCCCTCTTTCTTGACTAAATAATTACTTCTTCCATTTCCCTTAAACTTCTTCTTTCCTTTGTCTCCATGAACAAAAGGTTTCTTGTTTCCCTCTTGAGTTTCATTCCTCCCTCTTGCTTCCAAATGTGTTTCCTGTACACAAACTTCATCTAGACTTATAGGGTTAAACATAAGTATTGTGTGTCTCAAGTAGCTATGCAATCCTCCAATATATTTGAGTAAAGTTTCTTGAGAAGACAAATCTATAACCAAAATCAAAGCCCTTCTTCTAAATTCTTGAGTGTAGCTTTGAACACTTTTCCATTTAGCTTCTCTAAAGTTTTGCCAATCCATAATAGCTTTCTTCATGTATGCTAATGGATAAAATTGTTTTTTAAGTGTAACAATAAAATCATTCCAAGAGGATAAAACTTTACCATTTTTCTTCATGCCCTCTTGATTTTTTGCTTCCCACCAAATGAGTGTTTCACTTTCCAATCTTAGAGAAGCAAGCTGAATCTTAGTTTCATCATATTTGATCCTTTGTATCCTACAATACACTTCAATCTGACGAATCCAATTATCCAATTTCTCAGCATTTACCTCTCCATTGTACATAGGCAATTCAAGCTTAATATCAAACTTAAGCAAAGGAGTTTGTAGAGGAGTTTTACCATGTTCTTTTGGAGAATTTGGAGGTGATTGTGAAATGGTAGAAGAGGTGGAAGATGGAGGTGAAGGAGGTTGAGAATCACCATTCCCTCCATTTCCCTTTGGAGTTTTATCACCACTATCTCCATTACCCTTTGGAGGGTTTGAGCTTTCACCTTGAAATCTTGCATTTCTTTCTTCAAATAAAAATTTCACCATCTTTGTCATATCATAGAAATCTTTTCTGAAAGTTTCATCCTCTGAAGGAAGAGTTTCATGACTCTCCTCATGAGCCATACTTGGTGAATATCTCCTTGAATCTTGAGGTGATTGTGTAGTTCTCCTTCTTGGCAGTTGAGAACTTGGCTCTACAAGTTGACCTTCTCCTCTCGTGATATTCAACCTTGTAAGAATCATTACAAAATCACTTGCAAACAATCAAACCTTCAAAAACCTATGCTCTGATTCCAACTTGATTTGAAAATGTAAAGGCTTGAATATTTTTAAAATTGCAAGTGATATGGTATGTGCTTGGGTAATAGGATCAAGTTACAAACGCATAAATATTAATGAGTTTCTTACTTAATCATAAGAAGCATAAACAATCATAAACAAGCATCATAGAACACACATTAACAGAACAAAATGATAAAGGAGTTCACCCCTCTCTTGGGCTACATCTCTTGGTCCAGCTTCCAATGGATCTTTTTCGTTAATGCTCAAATTTTCAAAATCAATCCTTTACAATGCTCAAAATGAGAAATGGATGGCTTCAATGGCTACAAGACATCCAAAAACCCCTAGTTGGGCTCTTCCTGCACCTGGTTTGGCCAAAAAATCAATTGGAATCACTCCCTGGAATTTTCTCCCAATTCTTTGTTGTCTTTGCTCGCCAAAACACACCCAGATTGACTGAACCTGGCTCACAGGCATTTTCCATGCCAAAAACTCAGCACACACACCTTCCCACAAAATTAGGCATTTTGTCGCATTGTTAGCGCGATTAGCACCCCAACGGTGGAGGTGTTGGTCGTATGGATCCCAAGTGTCCAGGTCTTATGCGCTAAATCCAGCACCCGTTGCAACGGTTGTATGAGGGATTGACAGGTGGTTGGGTGTGTATCAGTTGACCATTTGGAGGTGAGTTTTAAACCCCCCGTGCAAGTTTGTGTTTCTATTCATATGGCAGAAGAAATATAACCGGGGGTTCGGGCTAAGCCCCGACCCAAACCCCGACAAACGATACCATATAACAAACTTTAATAATTAGCAAATAATATAGGTGTAAGAAACACCGTGTGGGTGGGATGGTAGCCCAGCCCTGCCAATTCATCCACATCTCCAGAGGTCATGGTTTCCAACCCCTGTGAACACAAACCCACTTTTATGCCTTTGAGGGGGTGCCACGTGGCAGCCCATGTCTCGGCCATGTGGCACCATTCTATTGGTCCACAATTCTACCACGTAATCAACTACTAGCTCAACAATTGACACGTGTAGCCATCTGAAAATTCCAACTCAACATCCACATCACCTCTGCCACGTGTTGATATGGTCACCTGCCACGTCAGCCTCTGCCATGTCACCTCTTCCACGTGTTGGTACTGTCTCGTACGTACATGCCACGTTAGCAATATGGACATGCGACATCAACACCTCTGCACAGTCAGTAATCCACATGACCCTGCCATGTGTCAATATGGTCAGTTGCCATGTCAGTAGTATGGACATGCCACATCAACACTGTATGGACTATACAGTCAACAATTTTTTTCTTATTTGGCAAAGCGGACAGAACGCGATATCTCACTTATACCACATCCGTTTGAGCCCATTCAAGTTGTGTTGGGATCATGAGGACGAGGCCTACGCATGTGTCCGTTTGGAAGCAATTCTGAGCACTTTGATTTTTGATCATATTTTGATCCCCTGGATCAAAATGTTAGAGGATGGAATTATTAGGCCTAGCCAAAGTTCTTACTCTGCACTGGTGGTAATGGTACTCAAGAAAGAGGGCTCATGGCATATGTGTCCAGATTCTAGAGAGATCAACAAGATCACCCTTAAAGATAAGTTTCCCATTCTCGTCATTGATGAATTGTTAGTTGAACTACATGGAGCAATCTACTTCACAAAGTTGTCTCTCCATTCAAGGTATCATCATATTAGAATGAAGGAAGAAGTTATCGGAAAAAAATTGATCATGAAAGTCTTAAATACTTCTTGGAGCAAAGACTATCTTCAGAAGAGCAACAAAAATGGGTGACCAAGATGTTGAGTTATGACTTTGAAATCATCTACAAAAAGGGAAAGAAAAATGTTGTGGCAGATGCATTCTCAAGAAAGGATGAAGATGTTCAAGAATTTCTTTGTGCTATATCTATCATCCAACCTAATTGGATAACAAAATCAAGGGATGAATGGAAGAATGACGAAGAAGTGTGGACTCTCATTCAAAGGTTGCAGCAAGATTCTAGTGCATTCGATACATTTACATGGAAAAATGATTCACTATAGTACAAATATTGCTTACATTTATGTAAGAACACCCAAATCAAATAAAAGGTACTTTTGGAATTGCACACCTCTCTGGTAGGAGGGCACTCAGGATTTTTGAAAACCTATCATAGGTCAAGAGGGAATTTTTTTTGGATGGATTTAAAATTGATGTTCAAAGGTTTGTGGCTGAATGTTTGGTTTTCCAACAAAATAAGGTGGAAACAATTAATACCCCGGGTCTTTTACAACCATTAACAATTACAAGTCAACGTTGGGAGGAGGTTCCCATGGATTTCATCACAGGGTTACCAAAGTCTAAGGGAAAGAGTGTCATCATGGTGATTGTTGATAGACTTACCAAGTACGCACACTTTTGAGCACTCTCTCATCCTTTCAAAGCTAGTACAGTTGCTACCGCATTCATGGAGACAGTTCAAAATATACACAGAAGCCCAAAGATTATTGTAAGTGACAGAGATCCCATCTTCACTGGACATTTTTGGACAGAATTATTTTCATGTTTGGGTACTCAATTGTCTCATAGATCATATCATCCTCAATCTGATGGATAAACTGAGATAGTGAACAAATGTCTGGAAGTATACCTGTGTTGCTTTGTCTCTTATAAACAAACACAATTGTTGGGTGCATGCCTATTTTGAGAAGGAAGTATATTTTGGGCATAGGCCTATTTTTGGAGAAAGATCGGTTTTGGGGAAAGACCTATTTTTGGAAAGGAAGACCTAATTTTGGAGTGCGCGCAACAGGTGGAAAGAAAGAAACATGCATAAAAAGAAGGAAAATCAACATGCAAGAGGAAAAGAAACATGGTGTTCAGGAAGACAAGCCTAACCATGATAGGGTCAGGGTTTTGGACAAGATTGTAATGGATATAAGACGATAAAATAGTATAAATAAGGACCTAAGAGGTCTAGGTGAGAGAGAAACATATATAAACAGATGTGAGATAGAGAGATATATGAGAGTTCATTTAAGATAATAACATAGAGAGTTGATTATTATGAATTTTATAATTTGGTAATGATAATAGGTCTTGTAGCAGAGTCGAGTAAGGTAGTATATAAGGGTTGGGTCATAGGCTGAGGAGCTTGGTGTGATCTAGTTAGCCTCCTAGAGGGTTCTTACCCTCAATCTTGATTGTATTACTGAATATGTAATACACGTGATGAAATATGTTGTATTAAATTAAATAAAAGAGTAGAGAAGACAAATCTTTGTGGACATAGCCCCAAGAGGGGGTGAACCATGGTAAACCTTGTGTTCTATGTGATTGTTAATGAATGTTTACTTTCTATTGATGATTAGCTTATGAATGAATGGCTAAACTAGTTATATCAACATGCATGCATAGTTTTAAAGATGAATGCATCATAGAAGTACTTGAATATAGGTTTAAATATGAATGAATCATAGAAGTACTTGAATAATTAACAAGGATGATGCATAAAGAAGGAAGAACACAATCCCATATCCCCACTCATTCCTAGGCTGCAAACACTTGAGTATTGCAATCACCCATAAAAGCTATCTTGGGTGAGACTGCGATGCACACCCTTTGCGCAACGTTTCCTTCTGGTGTACCAGGAGGGCCAATAGTTTTTGGAGGGTTTTGTTGCCAACATGTTGAGATCTGAACCTGGGTCAACCCAAGAAGAGGTAAGAGAGAAACAACCAACAAATGGTTTTGTTGTCGCCTGGAACTCCAAAGGATTGAGTGGACGGGATCTGTGCATAAACGCGTGGAGAATGAAAGTATAGAAGGGAATGTTCAGGCCATGGAATCCAATGAAGGCAGAGATTGAAAGATGGTTGAAAACAAACAAACTTGAGTTTGCGTAGAAGGACAAAAAAAACCCTAAGTTAACACCACACAAATATCTCGACAAATACATGTTTAGAAACCTACATGAGGTATTTTTCTATGATTTCCCACATTTGTTGTAGTAGTGGTTATTAAGGTTAAAGGAAAACCACCCTACAAACCAACTGAGATAGCTGGAGTGGAATCATGTGGAGATCGTGCAGTTACAACGAGTTAATAACAAATTTATGCACGCAGTAGATTTCTAGTTAAACAATATTGTTGCATGGTTTATCATTGAATTTGCATTAGATACTGCAAAGTCTTAAACCAAAGCAGAGCAGGATTTTCTAAAAGGATCTAGAGGTAGTTACATCATATCATTGTATACTTCAATCAAGATTTTATTGTATGACAACGATGTGATTACCATGGAATCAGACAACTAAACTTCCCCGCGTGCATGGGGGGAGGGGGGTAAGCACTGACAGGAAGTTGAGATATGGAAGAGGAGATGGACAAGGGAAAGAAGAAGAAGGCCATGGACCCAATCATGATGGAGGAAGAATAGATAAAACAGATAATTGAAAAAGCTGGAAAGATGCACAGCGGAGTACCCTACCAATATAAAATAAAAAACAAGAGGAGAACCATACCCAACAAAGAGTTCTTGTCAAGCGATTAATAAGAGGTAGAGGATCTATGGGTTGTGGAGAATATCGAGGAAATCCTGCATGAAACATATGAAAGGAAAACATGAGGTGTAGGGTCAGGAACAAAAGGCATAACTCCAATGCAGATCACCGTCAATTTGGAACCTACAACCCCATGTGTGACTAATACACCAGAAAGAACACCGGCATTTAGACAACCGAATTTTAGTGGAACAAAAGAAGAAAGACAAGGATTCAATCAAGAAGCATCAACTGGGGGAGCTAGTTCAGGAGGTAACAATCAATTTTCTACACCACGCAGAGGCATTAGTTTAATACAGTTCAAAATGGAAAGACATGATCCCATGATAGATAACCAGAATTTCGCGGAGAGGCATTAGAGGACCCTGAAAAACACATATTCATATGTGAGAAGATATGGGAATAAAAGAAGATCACATATGAGGATACAAAACTTGCGCAGTTAGCTATCACACTAAGAGACCGTGCATTGGGCTAGTACATGAGCCTAGATGTAAACAGTGCACATGGAGTACCAAAGACTATTGCAAACGTGAAAAAACTACTGATAAATGAATTTCATAATCCCATCTCAGAAGACCAATACATGAATGAAATGATTGAAATCGAGAAAAAACCAAGTGATTTTGTTTGGGATATTGATCATAGGTTCAAACATTTGAAAGGTAAGTTGAAATATGCAATTATTGACATGCAACATAGGAATTTATTTGTGAACTCACTGTTACCACACTTGAAATACCCATTAAGAAAACAAAAGTTCCAAAATCATGAAGAGGCTCTACAAGAAGCCTTACAACTGGAAGAGAACCAATATCAGAAGACAAATCCAACAATAGATGAGTTGAAGGAGGATTTGAAGAATATAACATTTCAACTTAACCAGAATAAGGGAAAAGAGAAAAGAGAAGTTGTTTGGTGTACCCTATGCAGGATAGAAGGACACCATAAGAATGAAATTCCAACTTTTGCGCAGTATATGGAAACAGGTGTACCAAAACCCTTGTCAATAGGAGGACCATGGTGTGAGATTTTTAAAATGCATGGGAATGATCCATATCATTGTCCAATGATGTAGAAGTATAAGACAGTACCCAAAAGTTCATATTGCAATTTTTGCAAGTCAGTGGGTCATGATGATAAGGATTGTAGAACGTTGGAGCTAATGAGAGAAAGAACTTCAGATAATTATAGGGTTCAAGAAGAAATGATGACAGGACAAGATGCGACTCAGTTCAGCCATGTAACACCACTATACAACAATGTGTAGGAGCAATACAACAATGTGTAGATGTAGTACAATAATGTGCATCCATAGTATAGCCCCATGAAATATAAGTAGGTACCCCCGTACAATGCACCACAAGGAGATCGAGGTGGATACAGAGGTGGAGGACAAGGCAGAGGAGGATTTAGATGAGGTAGAGGACCAATAGTGTGCCTAAAATTTCAACAACCGAGACATTACGCAAGGGATTGTCCACTTCCACCAACAACATGTATGTATTGTCGCACAACAAACCATGACACAAAAGACTGTCCAACACTCTTGGGAAAAATCCAAGAAAAAAGGAACCAAAACAATCAAAATGTCCATTGGATTTATGCAGAAGCCAGGGATGATGGGAGAAACATGAATATAGTCACTCAAGGAGCAACCAAGATAGGAACTAATGCAACAAAACAAGATCCAGTGCAACACAAATGGGTTAAGAAGAATACTGAGCCACAGAAGTAGTTTGACACACAAAAATAAAAGGAAACATTTAAGGAGGATAGATAGGAGTTTCTCAAGAAAATGTTGCATCTACATCAGCCACACAACAAACTCATAACTCACCAATGTATGAGATACCATCCTCAAGGGACCATACCAGTGAAGGACAACCTTTAGAGAAAATAAGTACCATAAATACTTTTCTGCAATCCTGTGTTAAGTTATTGAATGATCCATCATCTGTTAAGGTCTTACAAAATTTGCTAGAAAGATGCAACATAGAGTTCGAAGGGAATTTAGAGCAAAAAATAGTCATTCATCTCCATATAAGAATAAGGACAAGTAGAGAATTCAGACTAAATGCTAACATTGGGGATTTCAACATGGGAGATATTATACTGGACTTAGGCTATGAAGTAAATGTCTTACCTAAGAAGACATGGAAGTGTATGGGAGAACCCACACTAGGCTATTCACCTATCCAGTTGAGATTAGAAAATCAACACAGAGTGTTACCAATTGGAAGGCTTAAAGGTGTGACAATAGATTTGGATGGAGTGCGCACTACGACAGATTTTGAAGTAATAGAGATAGTAGATGGAACAACACCTTACCGAACATTGCTTGGATTGGATTGGGCATTTGATAAGCAAGTCATAATCAACCTGAAGAAAATAAAAAGGAATTTTGAATCAGTCGAATATAGATTCATTGCACCATTGGTTCCTTCAGAAGGAGAAATGTTTGTAGAGGCCACTTGTTTGGATCTAGAAGAAATAAATAGGTTGTACATAAACACCGTGCGAGAAGAGGATTATGTTAACCCAACTGCAGATGGGGTACTCAACTAGAGAAGCATTAAATCATGTGCTTCTGACTCAAACACGGGTTTGGAGAATTGACGACAATGATTACATGAAGTTTCCATAAGGAGGTGTGCAAGAATAGATCACACAATGAGATGGGTTGGTACAAAGATAAGATAACCTCCCAGTTTTCATGGGCTAAATGCCTTAGAGGAATTCTTAACAAAATACAAAGAGGAAATGTTAGAAAATTAGGGGCTCTTAGCCCTAGATATTTCACTCAAGGAAACACCTGCAGGATGGTGGGGTGCACTCAAAACAACAATTCAGGACTGGTATCAATGTAAATGACTACTATGCATTAGATTTGGCACAAAATGAGGGAGCAATAGATTCTAGAAGTATGATGGAAAATACACACCAGTTGAACACTTAGATAAGTGCAGAACACAGTGGAGGATGACATCACTAGAGGAATGGACTCATCACTTTATCTTTGCATTGGAAGGGATCCTAGGGAACTGGTACATAGCCCATGAGATGCACAGAAGCACTACAAAATGGACAAGATTACAATAAAATTTTGTAGTAACCTTCTCATTTGAACATGAGAACCCCAACATTGATTCAGCGTTGACGCTAATACGGGGAGTGATATTTATTGATGAACCAGAGGTTGAAATAATGACAAAATATCAAAAATAGATCAGACAGAGTCAAAGACTTACTCTCCTGCTATCATGCCAAAGAAGAATCACCAGATGAAGATGACCCGCGCAACATTCATATTACAGAGATTGAAGGAGAGAGAGAGGTGGGAGGTCCATATCTAGAGTCAAAAGTATTTTCTACACCAATAAAAGTTAATAAAGTCAACATTGGGACGAATGAAAATCCTAAAATGGTAAGTATTGGATACTATTGGGTTGAACAAACATTAGAAAGAATAACAAAGTTACTGCGCGAATACAATGACCTATTTCCAATAACCTTTACAAAGATGAAAGGCATATCAGGGGAGCTAGGTGAGATGAATATACCCCTCAAACCTGAGGCTAGACCTATTAGGAAAAAAGCTTACAGACTGAATCCAATGTATAAGAAAAAAGTGAAAGAAAAAATTGACCGAATGTTGGAAGATGGTATCATAGAACCAGTAGAGGAATATAAATGGATCAATCCTATGGTAGTCCAAGAAAATAAGCAAGGGGGGATAAGGATTTTTGTAGATATGAGGAAAGCTAATGATGCTTACTTAAATGACCCTTTCCCTACGCCTTTTACAGATAAAGTCTTAGAGAATGTGGGAGGCCAGGAAGCATACTCATTTACAAATGGATTCTCATGTTACCATCAGATCAAAATAGCTCTAGAGGGCAGGTGTAAGACTAATTTTTCTACATAATGGGGATCCTACCAATATACATTCATTCCCTTTGGACTGAAGAATGCACCAACCATTTTTTCAAGAGTAGTCATAGTTGCTTCCAAAGAATTCATACATCAGTTTCTAAAAGTATATATGAATGATTGGACTATATATAGTATGTAAAAGGACCATGTAGAAGTGTTAAGACTAATGTTGGAAAGATGCAGGAAATGTCAGTTATAATTAAACATCAAGAAATGATTTTTTGGTACACCTTTTGGGATATTGTTGGGACATATAGTGTGTAAAAAAGGTTTACTAGTTGACCCTTCTAAGATTTAACTCATTGTAAATTTACCACCACCAAAATCAATGCGCTATTTAAGAGAAACACTGGGACATACATGTTATTACAGGAATTTTATAAAGGGGTATGCACATATTATTGCACCAATGGAAAAACTATTAAATAAGGACACCATATTTCAATGGAATGAGGATTGTCGGGAATGATTGGACACTCTAAAGGAAAAAATTGTGACAACACCTATATTAGTATTTCCACATTGGGAAAATACATTCTGTGTGCACGTAGATGCATCAACTATAGCACTTGGTGAAATTCTAGCGCAACTAGGAACAGGGGACTTATACCATCCTATAACCTTTGCAAGCAAAAAGTTTTCAGAAGCTGAGAAAAATTACAACACCACAGAAAGAGAAGGCCTAGCTATGGTATATGCACTTCAGAAATTCAGGCACTATTTACTAGGTAAACACTTTAAAATGTTCATAGAGCATTATTCCCTCAAATACCTAGTCAACAAGCCAGTGTTGGGGTGGGNGGGGGGGGGGGGAGGATATGTAGATGGCTATTACTATTCCAAGAATTTGATTTCGAAGTGATAGTAAAACCAGGGAAGTTAAAAGCAGGACTTGATCACCTGTTAAGGGTAATCAATGGATAAGAACCTACTAATTTGGAAGACAACTTCCCTGATTGACAATTATTTTGAGTACAGATAGTTGATGAATACTTCGTTGATATTATTGAATACTTGAGTACAGAGATTGCACCACAAGAATTTAGCACCGCACAAAAGAAAAACCTAGTAGTCAAAGATGCATACTATCAACTCATTGCATGTCATTTATACAAGATGGGCATATATAGTATTTTGAGAAGGTGTGTATTGGAACATTAACGACCCAGAATTTTGGCAGAAGCTCATGAAGGTATAGCTAGAGGACACTATGTAGGCAAAGACACTGCGCAGAACGTATTACGTGCAGGATTATTGTGGCCAACAGTCCATAAAGATGCCAAGGAATATTGCCAAAACTGTGATGTCTATCAGAGGGTTGGTAAACCCAACAGAAGGGATGAGATGTCGTAAGACCACAAGTAACTATGCAAGTATTTGAAAAATGGGAAATAGAATTTTTTGGACCTATTAATCCACCATCAAAAAGTTCAAGAGCTATATATATCATTACTATGACTGAATTCCTAACAATATGGGCAGAAGGAGCACCATTCAAAGATTGTAGTGCAATGACAACAACACACTTCTTATTTGAGAAAGTGATCACCAAATTTGGATGTCCCGGGATATTGATGAGTGACCAAGGCACTCATATTATTAATAATACCATCAGGGTGATGACTGATGAGTTTGAAGTCTGTCAATAGAGGAGTACACCATATCATCCTCAGGAAAATGGAACAGTAGAAGTTTTCAATAAGATTTTGGAAAATTCATTGAATAATATTTTTAATGTTAACAGGGATGATTGGGACTTGAAAATACCAGCAGTACTATGGGAATATAGGACCACATGCAATAAATTGACAGGAAATACACCATTTAGAATGGTGTATTTTCAGGAAGCAATTGTGCCATTAGAATTTCTGGTACCTAGTCTGCGCATAGCAGCAATTACCAACCTGACAAAAATAGGAGTAGTACAAGAGAGGCTAAGACAACTAATGGAAATGGAAGAGGACAGGATTCTGGCAGGATTTCACCAGGAAGAACAAAAAGCAAGGGAGAAATCTTGGCATGAGATACATATTAAAAAGAAGAGATTTAAGGAGGGAGACTTAGTTCTTCTCTATGACAACAAAATTTTGCAACACCCTGGTAAGTTTAGATTGCATTAGCTAGGGCCATATAAAGTAAAGGTTGTCACAGATGGGGGATCTGTATAGCTAAAGGAATTGGGAGGAACATAACTGAAAGGAATGATTAACAGTAGTTGATTGAAACCGTACAGGGACAGTCGACCTACTAACCCTTAAAAGTTACAACGCAGTAAGAAAGTCATATATATAGTGTACTATAGTAGATATTAGGGAAGAAAATTGATAAAAAGAAACAAAAAGGGGAAAAAGAAGAAAAAAAGAATACGAAAATAGAAAAAGAAGAAAAAAACAAAAAAAGGCAAAAGTTGACTGAACCATAGGAAATTGTGAAAAAAGTCATGCGCAACAATTATCGTGACAACATCGGAAGACAACGCATAGGAAAAATTACATTCGACACAAATGCATGCAAAAAGTGAAAAAACGTTATGACTAGGTCTATAACGTGCGAAGAGCACGTGTTTGTTCAACACTTAGTGATTTTTTAGCACAGAGCGAGATACAAAGTGCGTGCCCTAGCTAGAAATTTATGAAGAAGGAATAAAGTGTGCGACTTGGATAGAAGATGACACCACCAAAGTTTGGTGCTCCAGGACAGTATGTACAGGTTACTCGATAGGGCCAAAAGCGTAAGGAAAGAATGAGACAGCTCGAGAACTTGGTTGAGCTTGAAAACGTCACTACTTCAGATACATAGTCAATAAGCTTGACACAAGTTGAAGAGGAAACATCGACAACACCGCAAGGGGAATTAGGGCAGAGTTTTAGGACCCAGAATGGTATCCCAAACCCTAATATTGAAACACCTGCTAAACCTGATGAAACGACAGGTCAATGACAGGGCCACAATGGAGAAGAGGTGTTTCTTGAAGACATCACCAACCATTCAGACTCCAAGAGGGAAGAAGAGGACAAAAAAAAAAAAGAGGTAGGCCCATCTACTGTCAGGAAGAATAGAAAGGCATAGGATGCCACAGACATCACACTTCCATATCTCCCAGATGCAACGGTCACTATGGATGATATGCTCTAAAACATACCAAACGTTAGGTACTCAGACCACGATGTGCGCGATGTGACCAAATTCCCATATTTTGCTAAAGAAACCTACTTAGCAAACATAGGGGAAATTGGACCCCTATGTAAATCAACAATGGAGCTCGCACAAATGCGACTAACTTGGAGGTGGGTAGGGAAGTTGTAAAAATATTAAAAATCACCTATGACCAACTGAACTCAGAGAAGGAGGAGGAGAAAGAATGTGTTGATAAGATAGAACAGGGGTTGACAGTGGTAACGATCGCATCCCAAACAATGTGCAAGCACCAGAGAGGAGCGCAGAGGAGAAGATACAAATTATTTCACAAAAAATTGAGGGATATAGGCAGGAACAGGGATGATTTTAGAGGCTAAATTTCGCTCATGGGCTAATTTTCCATGGTTTTTCCAAAAACGAGATTCGCTATTTTTAAAATGATTCGCCCAAATTCTATAGGATAAAATTATTTTACCTTAATAATCGCCAAAAGTTTATAAAAACTATATAAAATACTTAGAAATTTGAATATTTTTACAAAAATATCGCTAAACATTTATAGTTGACACATGAAGGATTAGTAAGATTCATCGGGGTTTCTACATTTTAAAATAAATTTCCATCCTTAAAATCATCCCTGGGCAGGAAATTGAGGAGCTAAAAGAAAATATTAATCCTATGACTACTCCAGAGTTTTGAGAACAAAGAGAACAACAATATGCACTCCATATAGAGGATATGGAAAAAGAAGCGAGGGAAGTCGCAGAGTAGTTCGATAGAACCGCATAAATCTAGACCATTTTAGAAGAAGATGAAAAGGTCCAACAGTGACACCAAAAAGAGGAGAAAATCAGCTCTTCCATATAGGAGCTAAAGCAACGGCAGAAAAAAAATGAGTATTACAGAGCACTAGAAGGGCACTCAAGAAATTAATACTCTGCAGATAGATTTAAAGACAACACAGACAAATAAGAAAGAAAGACAAACCCAATTGGAACCTTTCCAGGAACAAGCAACGCAGATGATTGCACAGCTGGAGGAAGAGAATATGAGTATGGCACATGCACATTCAGAGGGTGCAACAGTACTACTGGAAGAGATAACATCGCAAACAGTCGAGGCGCTAACAGACCAAGCTACGTAGATGAGGGGAAAAGGAAAGGAACTAGCAAAGAAGTTCCATGGTTTGGAAAAGGTGATACAGGGAGTGTGCACCACCTGAGTGGCTCAGGACGAGCCACATGTCAGTGTTGGGGGCATGTTGGGTGAAAACTTATTTTGAGAAGGAAGTCTATTTTGGGCGTAGGCCTATTTTTGGAAAGGAATACCTAAGTTTGGAGCGTGCACAACAAGTGGCAAGAAAGAAGCATACAAAAAAAGAAGGAAAATCAGCATACATGAGGAAAAGCAACGTGGTGCACAGGAAGACAAGCCTAACCATGATAGGGTTAGGGTTTTGGACAATATTTTAATGGCTATAAGCCAATAAAATAGTATAAATAAGGACCTAGGAGGTCTCGATGAGAGAGAGACATATATAATCAGATGTGAGATAGAGAGATATATGAGAGGTCAGTTAAGATAATAACAAAGAGAGTTGATTATTATGGATTTTGTAAGTTGTTAATGATAATAGGTCTTGTATAAGAGTCGAGTAAGGTAGTCTTTGAAGGTTGGTTCATAGGCTGAGGAGCCTAGTGTGATCTAGTTAGCCTCCCAGAAAGTTCTTACCCTCAATCTTGATTGTATTACTAAAGATGTAATGTGTGTGGCGCAAGATTTTGCAGCAAATTAAATAAAAGAGAAGAGAAGCCATATCTTTTTGGATGTAGCCCCAAGAGGGGTTAAGCCTTGTGTTTTGTGTGATTTTTAATGAATTTTTACTTTCTATTTATGATTATCTTATGAATGAATGGTTAAACTAGCTATATCAGCATGCATGCAAAGGTTTAAAGATGAATGAATCATATAAGTACCTGAATATAGGTTCAAAGATGAATGAATCATAAAAGTACTTGAATATAGGTTTAAAGATGAATGAATCATAGAAGTACTTGAATAATTAACAAGGATAATGCATAAAGAAGGAAGAACACAATCCCATATCCCCACTCATTCCTAGACTGCAAACACTTGAGTATTGCAGTCACCCATAAGAGCTATCTCGAGTGAGACTACGTTGCACACCCTATGCACAATGTTTACTTCTGGTGTACCAGGAGGGTTGATAGTTTTTCGAGGTTTTTGTTGGAAACCTTTTGAGACCTGAACCTGGGTTATCCTAAGAAGAGGTAAGAGACAAACAACCAACAACAATGGTTCAAGTGGTTACCCTTGTCAAAATGATGGTATAACACTTCCTTTCATACTGCAACAAAAATTACACCATTTAAGGAACTTTATGGATATTGACCACCATCCATCACTTCTTCTCTAAATGAAAATTTTAAGGTTCAAGCAATGGAATATTACATCAAGCATCAACAACAAGTTCTCCAACTCGTAAAGTACAACCTTACCATGGCACAAAATCGCATGAAACAACAAGCATATCATAATTGTAGTGAAAGAAGTTTTGAAGTAGGGATTGGGTATTTTTAAGACTACAAACATACATATAGATGTCCCTCAAGAAAGCTAAGAAGGATAATTAATTATCACTGAAGTACTATGGCCCTTATAAGGTGTTGCAAAATATTGGTACTATGGAATACAAATTGGAGTTGCATGCATCTTTGCGAGTACACCCTATTTTCCATGTTTCATGCTTAAAGAAGGTTATAGGTGACAAGATTCTAGTTCAAACTATATTTCCAGAACTTGACAAGGAAGGAAAAATCATATTGGAGACTAAAGCTATCACTGACACAAGAATTCCCTAACTGAGGAATAGATGAATTTTAGAGTATCTCATTAAGTGGAAGAAACTATCTACTGAAGATTCCACGTGGGAAGATGATTATTTTATCCAGAAGCATCCAGGACTACTCAAGTGTTGAGAACAACACTTGTTTGAAGGGGATGGGCATGTTAATCCATAATTCGTGGCACATTACCCCTCAATTGGGGAATATTACATTAGTATTGTTATTTTATTTATGTCGGCTTGGATTCATTAGTTGTAATTGTACCTCCTAGTCTCCTATATATACCATGGAGACCTTTTCATTTGGAATCATATGGTAATTTTGAATTCATATGATGTATAAGGAGGTTTCCCCCTCGAAGAGGCTTATTATCCGAATTTCTCTCTTTTTCAAGGCGTTGAGTACTTATTCTGAGGTTTTTATTCTATTTTGATATTTGGTTCTTAACATGATCCACAAAATTTAGGCCAATAGTATTTCCAAGCATATCTCCTTCCCTACACACCCCAGGGGGGACCGATGGTACTGCTAGCAGATATTTCCCCCTTCGTCTTGGGTCACAATTCCTTAACTGGTACTGGGTGTGTTCTATGGTAGTTGTAGCTCGACTCTATTCTCTAGTTTTCTCTGGTTCGCTCTTATTTTCTTTCATTGGTATGCAAGAATAATTTACACTTAATGATATTCTTAAGTTTTTTTGATTTCGTGTCGACCGTACTTATTCCATCCTTCCTTAACTAACTTGTCCAATCTACCACCGTGGTTTATGGATTGTTCCATAATTTCATCTTGATTACAAAATTCGTCGTGTGATTTTATCCCTTGTACTGTCGATCGATCATGACTTCCAATAGATTTTCCCATTTAAGACTTATACGACGATTTTATGACCTGTCACTCCCAATGCTTAACCATCATTTCCATGCTTTAATGATTTTAATGGTCTTGTCATTGCCAAATTATGCATTGGTTTATTGTTCTTTTATCTGTACACATTGTAGTCTCTCTTGTCTCCTAGCTTGGCACAGTGCTATGTTGATGTGTGATGACCATTCGTTATGTGAAAGTTATTATTCCCTAGTACTTGAACTCTCTTTTTCTTTTCTCTATATCTACTTTTTATTTGTTTTTCCTTCTTTTTCTTGCTAACTATGATACAACTACTATAATACATGTATTTCGACGCAACCCAAATTACTGCATAGCCTATCGGCTGTCTCTATAGAGTTTCATCCGAATTCCATTCACCATTCCTTCCAATAATTCTCCATTCAAGGTTTCCAACCATGCACAATTTTTGTAGTACAGTCTGTTACTGGGGTTGCTTCTTCCCATCTTGTCGAATACTGTGTCGCAGTAATGATGTACCTTTCCCCTGATCTTCTTGTTTGTGTGTTGATTCTCCCCACAAAGTCTATGGCCCATTTCTCAAATTCTTGCAATGTAACATGTGGATTCAAAGTCATTTCGTCCCTCCTAGATGGATTTCCCACTCTTTGGCATACATCACATGACCGACAGTATTCCTTCGCATCCTTGTGAAATGTAGGCCACCAAAGTCCTTCGCACAAAATATTTTGAGTAGTTTCTCTCCCTGCGTAATGGCCTCCAACAATTCCATTGTGCACTTCTTCAAGTATTATTGGCCTTTTGTGCTTCAACACAGAGTGTCTCAGTATTCCATCTAGGCCCATCCTGTATAAATTCCCCACAATCAAATGATAGTCAACTGCTTTCACTACCAGTTGTTTCTTATGTGCTACAGTAATCTCGGATGGAGCCATGCCTGTGTTTAGAAACTATATGATGTTCAATAAATAATCATCCACCATCCATACTACAAATAACTATGTATCTGGTAAGTTGTCATCTAAATTTACCGCATCTTCCTCTGACAATATGCATAATATATTATTTGGTCCTGCATTCAGCTTCCCTGGTTTCACTGTGACTTCAAAATCATATTCCTGATATAATAAGAGCCACCTGCATATTCTCCCCCCCAAACACTCTCTTGTTGACTAAGTATTTTAATGCATAATGATATATATACATATTAAAGTGAGACCCCAATAGGTAATGCTTGAATTTTTGTAGTGCATAGACCATCGCCAATCCTTCCCATTCTGTGGTTGTATAGTTCTTCTCTACTATAGACAGCTTCCTGCTTGAAAAATCAATTGGGTGACCTATGTCTCCTTCCCCAGGCTGGGATAGTACTGTGCCCAAAGCTATGGATGATGCATCCACATGTACATGAAACTCCTTGTTCCAGTCTAGAAAAAATAAAATCGGCATGGTCACCAAATTTTGTTTCAGGGTGTCCAACCCCCTATGACATTCTTCATTCCATTGAAACTTCACTTCCTTTTTTAGTAACTTTTCCATTGGTGTTGTGATCTACACATATCCCTTGATAAATTTCCTATAATAACCTATATGACCCAACGTCACCCTCACCTATCTGAATGATGTAGGTGGTTCTAACTCCAGAATGACTGTGATCTTAGCTGGATCTACCAATAGTCCATGTTTTCACACTACATGTCCCAATAAAATTCCAAACGGTGTGCAAAAAATGCACTTCTTCAAGTTCATCAAAATCTGACACTGTCTACACATATCCAACATAAGCCTAAAAACTTCTATATGATCCCTCAGTAGATTGAACACCATCCAATCATCCAAGTAGACTTCTAGGAATTTATGGATGAACTCCTTGATGTTACAACCACTACCCTGGAAAACACCACAGGGGAATTCTTCAATCCAAAGGGAATAATTGTATACTTCTAACTTCCCCAGTCTATCGCAAAAGTGGTCTTATGTTGATCCTCCTGCGTGATTCTTATCTGATTGTACCCGAATAATCCATTTATGAAAGAGTATTTTTCCTATCCTCCTACGTTCTCCAGTACCTCATCTGTGAATGGTGTTGGAAAAGGGTCATGCAAGCATGCATCATTTAACTTCCTTAGGTCTATGCAAATCCTAATTCCTCATGTCTTCTTGTCTTGCACCACCATCAGAATGATCCACTCATATTCTTCTACCGGTTCGATGATTCATGTGTCCATCATACTATCTATTTCATCTTTTACTTTCTCCTTGTACCTCAAACTTATCATGTAAGGCCTTTGGCACACTAGCTTAGCTCCAAGTTTTAGTGGGATCTTCATCTTGCTTAAGTCTCCTACTATTCCTGTCATCTCTGAAAAATTCATTGGAAATAGGTCTTGATATTCTCACAGTAAGTCTACAATCTTCTCAACTGTCTCCTCACTCCAATAGTCTCCTATCTGCACAAACTTGGGATCCTTTATCATCCCAATGTTTACCTTCTGTGTCTTTATATGTTGTGTATATGCAGAGGATTTGAGCTCCGGCCCTTCTATGTCTTGTTCTCCTTCTATCTCAGGTACTTTTACATTCCCATGATCCTCTTCATCATACTCTTCCTTGGCTACATTATAGCACTCCAGTATCTCACGAACAGTCATCTTGGTTCTATGTGCACTACATACTGCTATCACTTCCATCATCTCTTCTTCCGAGAATATCTTCATTCGAATTGCATATAGCACTGCATCGATGGATGGAGATTCATGTTCAGATGTAAACGCGATTTTGAACCTTTGGATCAGTTCTTCCCATCTTGTTGTCTCCCTGTGTATTTCCAACTCCAAATACCAGTTCTTCATAATTGTGTCCAATGTGTGTATAAATTTGTGCATCCACTTTTTATTTGGTACTGAACCCGCAAAGCCCTGCACTGTTCCACATTACCTTCTAGTTCACTCTCCCTTGTATATTTCTATGCAATTTTTTCTTCCTCAGTGCCAAACCTTATTTGTATTAGTCTATTGCACTGTGACTAGTCTTTCATTCCCTCTACGTGTGAATCCCACCATTTGGTTGTAGTCTCTTTTAATGCCACATCTAGTGATAACATCTCTTGTTGTTTGGGTACTTGTAACTCAAATTATTTTACAAACATACTTATATTAGTTAATCCATCATACCTGGGTGGATCGCATAGCTCTGTTCCAATCCAGCGTAAGGATCGAGTGATGTGTGCACAACGTCTATTTGACACTTCATGCATTCTATGTTGCCAATGTTCTAAACATTCCTCTAAATATGACGCACATGAACTGATAATTCGCCAACTCATTGCACCATCTGTTGTCGGGTTGAAATAATCCTCCATCTGTGCAATCATGTTATTAAAAATTGTCTATGTCATTCCCTCTTGCTGGTTCTATGTATCTTTTTCCTTCTGATGGGTCCAAGGGTGCAATAACTTTCAAATATCCAACTTTAAATATCATCTCCCTCCTCTTCAAGTTGATGATCACTTGGATATAATAATCCCATTCCAATCCTATTAGTTCTAGATATGGTTGACTGTCATCTATGATCTCAATAACTTCAAAGTCTTCCATGTTACGTACCCCATCCGTATTCATAGGTATTCTTGTCAACAGACAAATCGAAACTATTTTTTTCTCATCCGCTAGCCTTAGCTAAACAGGAGACCATACCAACTTGGGTTTTCCCACCAACTCCCATGTCTTTTTAGGTAACACATTTATATAAGAACCTAAGTCCAAAATAATATTATCCACATCATACTCTCCAATCTGCGCATTGAATCTGAATTCTTCATTGGTTCACTTTCTGCATAGTACTTAATTTTCCATCCTTTGTGCGACATGAATTTACCTTCCTCTTTTGTAGTGATCAATCATGTCGTATAATGTACTCATCTCAACCTCATATTTAATTATCTCTACACAAATTCTCGAGAATTATGTTAGCATGTTTACCTTCCCTGTTGGCTTATCTGGCATAGCACGATCTTCTACACGAGGCGCAATTGATGTTGATTCTCCCTAATCCGCTCCAAGTACATACTTCCTTTCCCTATGACATGTCTCCTTTTCTTGCCAAGGATCAAAGGTTGGCATAGGCCCTGTTGACTTTCTTACCCATTGTTCAGTTTGTTTCCTTTCATCCCTCTTATCAGTCCCTATTCCAGCTCCTTTGCACGTAACAATGACTACACTGGGTCCTTCATTGCGTCTTTTGGTTGATATCATCTGCACATTCTGATTCAGATTCTGGTTTTGGTTTCCTCTAGCCTGCCACTTCGCAACTAGTTGGGGATAGTCTTCTATTCAGTGATCCAGTGCTCTGCAATATGTGCACATAGTACATGGATTATGGAAATCGTAGGCCAAGTGTCGAGGTTGATTACAGTTGTAACATATAACCAATCCTCTTCCTCCTCTTCCAAAATTCCCTCTACTTCAGCCTCAGCCAAAGTTTTTTATGTTCCCTTGATTGAAACCTCTTTGATTGTTGTATTTCATACCCCCCTCTTCTACTGCAGTATTTTCTTCCTAGATCCTGTACATATCGAATGTGTGCTTTCTCATTGAGTTGAACACGCAACAATCCATCTCCTCGTGTCCTATAGATTTATAAAAATTGAAAAACAAGTTCTTTAGCGTACTTTGGTACTTATATAGTAGTGGAAACTCAGTTGGGCGATGGCCCCATTTCTTACATATCTCACAGTATCCTCCTCCCAACAATGGATTCAGTGGTCTTGTCACCCAATATTGCATGAATGTTGGGAATCCATCCATGTGGTGGCCTTCATTCCTACATTTTTTACACCAAACTTTCTCACGTTTCTCCTTTCTCATTGTGAGTTCTGCCAGTTGAATTGTCAATGCAACCAACTGCATCTAAACTTGTGCCATTCCTCCATTTTGTCCTACCGGAGATGACTCTAGATTCATCAAAATATCTAATGCCTTGAGCTATGACGCAACCTTATGTTGGATCAATGGTCTACGAATGTGTGGTAGAAACCCTGCAATAAACCATTATTGGTGTTGTTGATCTAGGATCTGAAAAGTTAATCTACCCATCACATCCTTAAATCTTTGGTTGTAATCCTATACCAACTATGTTTGTACTTGCTTGATCTCCTTCAAATCTGTGATGTACTGTGACTCCAACTTTGGCTTCTTGAACTCCTTCAACAGTGCTTGCTTAATCTCTACCAAAGTCCTGGCCTATCCTATAGGCTTGGTGATCTGTAAATTCATATACCATACTAGCGCAAGACCTCTAGATATTTTCGCTAATTGCATAATCTTCACAACTTCATCATGTGCGTTCTTTGTGACCCAAATCGTCTCGCAAACAAACAAGTGTTTTTATGGGTCATCTAAACCAATTCCTTGGAACTCAGGAAGCCTAAGAGTATTATCCACCCCGTCCATGTTGTTTGATGTAGACCCTCCTCTTAGTGATGTTGGTTGACTCTGATTCTAACTTTGCGCACTACTTTCACTATTTTGACTGCTACTACGTTGTCTTCCTTGGATAACTACAATTTCTTTTGAAAAATATTCAAATGCTACTTCTGATTGTGGTGATGCACACAAGGTCATGGACTTGACACAGGATCCTATCTAATTAGGACTTGATGGCTCTGTTATTATCGAAATGGACTGGAGATCTTGGTCTTCTCCTCCTAGGTATGGTACCTCCATGATTCAAACTAGTGCACAAGGTTCTCTCCCCTCTGGCTCATTGTGCAACTATCCTCTCTCAGTCTCATTATTTTTCATCTTATGCCTCCTCCCTCTGCACAAATATCCAAACTCATATCCCTCCTATGGTATATATTCTTCTTGCATCCTCAATCCTTCCCTGCCTCTTTCATTGCCTCCTTCTTTCTTGCATACAATCCTCCTGTCATCCCCTAGTTTCCCTATGTGAACGAACCCCTTAGAAGTCGAATGTCATTACCATCATATGATTTTAACATAATAGCATCCTTATCCACGTATTTTACATTTCAAGAACCTCTCGCACGTACCCTTGAAAAAATCCCTTTCTATGACATTGTGTGATTGAATACAATCTACTACAAACTCTATAACATAACCACCTAGTACAATATCCAAACAAAAATCAACTTCTCGAGTGGTTGGGTTACTTACAAAATTTAGTTTTCTTACCAGTTCAGGAGTCCAATTCCTCGGTGTTGAACCTTCCATTTTTCTCCACTAATATTTCTAGCCACTATGTCAGAATAACTAGAAATTTGCCAGAGAAGATTTCATACAGATCTGTGAACAAATACCTTTGCATCCATTTCTTATCACTCTTCCGAGGGTTTTTTTTCTCTTTTCGTGCAAATTTCCGTTCCTTCCTTTCCAACCATTCTGATATCTCCTTCTTAGTCAGCCTCCAAAACATCCCCTTAATCACAAAGTCTCGGTCCCAACAACATAACCATTTATTGGCTCTCTTCTATGTGTGGGTTGCAAGACCCAAGGTTCATTTTATCTAAAGACCAACAAAACCCACCAGACATCGACCCTTTTTGTATCCCTACTTGCATAGATGAAGTCTCACCCGAGGTATCTATGGGGACTGCGAGAACTATGATTTTGTAGTAGTAAGGAAATGGTAGGAAAACATTCATCTCATTCTTCCTTATTATTTTGTGTGCCTACTCTATTCCAGTCAGTTATTAACTTACCCCTAATTCAGATTCCTATACTTCTCATATTCCAGATTACTGTATAGATTTGTTACTATCACGATCATGAATCGTTGCACCCTACTTAACTATCATACAAAGTTATTCTACGATGCATGAAAATAGTATTCATAATCAAATACAAAACAATAGCCAACACATGAATCCATAATATGTCTTTAACATTCCTTTATTCATTATTCTTAACCATCGACTGTTACATTCAAGAACTTTGGAACTCGGTATCAATATGGAATCACCAGACTACAACATAACCTAATATATCATAACCAAACTTGATCATGATAGTACCTAATTAAACCCCTAATATCCCAACCCATTACATATTTATACAAAAATCTAGGGCTAAAACCCTAATCTATTCATCCCAAAAATATCCTATTACAATGCATGGCCAACTTAATTAACTGGTTGTTCGATGCCTTTATTCTGCTTTTTAGCCTTCATGTTTCTTTTCTGTTGTTGTCCTATTTTTGGAATGTTGGGTTGTCATTCTCCTTTTATTCTTTATCTCCTTTCTTTACTCCTCTGGATTTATTCTTCGAGATGTGCATTGTATTCCTTGTGTTCTCTTTCTTCCTTCTATGCACTTTCATGTTGGGTGCGCCTCAACTGTGCGCTCTCTATATTTCCTTCTTCCTCCACGCACTTTTCTTATACTTGGGATTTTTCCTCTAAACTTTATCAAAACTGAAAAAATTATTTTCAAGACTGCCTATCCAATAGACATTGACTGGCATTATGCCCATGCTTATGGCATCAGAAGCAACAGAACGAGATGCCCTCATAATCCATTTTTTGATGAAAATGTTTATCCCCCAAATCAATTTCATTTCTTCTGCTAAGCCTACTTGAATATCCAAAGAAGAAATGATTATACCTACTAACATTTTGTCTGTGGTACAAAATGACCAATGAACGTCCATGTAGGTCCCCATAACATTCTTGAACTCCTTGAATATTAGTTCTGTCCAGAACTCCACTAGCAACCGAAGAATACAAACCCAAATCGGGAGGAAATGCATTCTCTCCTTACTTTCATAAAAAATGGGAGACCACTTTTTTAGGAGCAGGGGAGTCGAGTCTATGCTCTAGGGTTTCTTTAAAACCCTATATGCATCCTCTACTTTTTCAAATTTAAACAAAATCCATCCTCTTGAAAGAGTGGTTACCTTAGGTAAAATGGAGGTGTCTTTGGACCATGAACCAACCACCCAATCCTGTATTGTCTTGATGCCAAACTTTTTCCCTCGTTCCTTCAAAAAAAAAGTATATAACTTCTAGAGTGGTTGAGTTATGTATATCTACATATACGAAAGTGGTCATCTTCCATATATGCACATATACGAAAGTGGCTAGATTTTGTATATGTGCATATATGGAAGTCGGTGCCTATACAAAAGCCACCTTCCCCCTTCTGTATATGCACATAGATGAAAGTGGTTGACTTCCATATATGCGCATATACAGAAGTGATAGTATTTTGTATAAGCGCATATATGGAATTTGGCACATATACAGAAGTCACCTTCCATATATGTGCATATATGTAAGTGGCGGGCTTCTATATATGCACATATATGGAAGCAAATGACTTTCGTATATGCACATATACAGAGGCAGACCGACTTTGATATATGCATATATATTAAATTCAGCCTCTTTCATATATGCGCATATAAGGAATCCCACCACTTCTGTATATGTGCATATATGGAATTTGCCTTCTCTATATGATTCAATTTTCGTATATGTGTATATACAAAAGCCGACCACTTCTGGATATGTGCATATAGGGAAGCCAACCACTTCCATATATGCACATATATGGAAGGGTGTGACTTCTTTATATGCGTCGAATTCCATATATGTGAATATACGGAAGCCTGCCACTTATGTATATGCACATATATGGAATCAGTCCATGTCCATATATGTGCATATACGAAAGTTGGCCACTTCCATATATGCGCATATATGGAAGTCGACCACTTCCATATATGCGCATATAACAAAAGTGGTTGGATTCTATTGATTCCCATATACGGAAGCCACCTTCCATATATGTGCATATACGAAAGTAGCCAACTTCCGTATATGTGCATATATGGAAGTGGCAAGCTTTCATATATGTGCATATACAAAAGTCATCCACTTTCATATATGAACATATATGCAAGTGGTTGAATTTTGTATATGCGCATATACGGAAGTGGTCAGCCTCCATATATGAAAAAATGCGAAGGTGGTCATCTTTTGTATATGCACATATACAGAAGTTGGCACATAAACAAAATCCACCTTCCATATATGTGCATATATGGAAGTGTCATGCTTCTGTATATGCGCATATACAAAAGCGACCGACTTTCGTATATGCACATATATGGAAGCGGACCAACTTTTGTATATACGCATATATGAAAGTCAACCACTTTAGTATATGTGAATATACTAAAGTCGGCCAATTGATTATATGTGCATATACTGAAGTGTCTGACATTCGTATATGTGCATATACAAAATTCAGTCGACTTCCATATATGTGCATATACAAAATTCGGTCGCACTTATGTATATGCACATATATGGAATCAGTCCATGTCCATATATGTGCATATACGAAGCCCTCCAATTTTGTATATGCGCATATATGGAAGCCAACTTATTTATATGTGCCAACTTCCATGTATGCACATATACATAAGCTGACCACTTTCATATATGTGCATATAGGGAAGTCGAACGAATCCATATATGCACATATACAGAAGGTGGATTTTCTATATGCACCGACTTTTGTATATGCACATATATTGAATCCTACCACTGTTGTGTATTTTCATATATGAAATCCGACCACGTCCATATATGCGGATATACGAAAGATGACCACTTTCGTATATGCGCATATATAGAAGTCGACCACTTTCATATATGTGCATATACGTAAGTGGTCAGCTTCCATATATGTGGATATACATAAGTGGTCGGCTTCATTATATGCTCATATACAGAAGCCACCCTCCATATATGCGCATATATGAAAGTGAACGGCTTTTGCATATGCGCTTATACAAAAGTATGCATACACATAAAAGGAAATGTATATGCATTTTGTTGAATTAAAAATATTTTTATTCCTTATTAAAAATAATTTTATTCCTTTCACCTAGCTTGCTTGTCAACTAAGTTACGAGGTTGAATCTTTCTTGAACTGATAGTTTTCAAATGAGTTTACATTCTTTATTTTTATAACTTAAGCAGGTTATTTATATATTGGATTGCATCTGAAAGGTCCACCAAGTTCATACACTTGCTTTAGTATTTTATTTTTTTAAATAATTGATAAAACATAAAAAAAAATCGAGATAAGAAACATTATTTATGAAAAACATCAAAATATAAATGTTACTATTCAATATATGTGCATATAGGGAAGCCGATCACTTCCATATATGTGCCAACTTCTGTAAATGCGAATATATGGAAGCCTATCAGTTATGTATATGTGCATATATCAAATCTGATTGCATCCATATATGCACATATACGGAAGGTGGCTACTTATATATATATGCATATATGAAAGCCGACCACTTCTGTATATGGGAATATACAGAAGTGGTCAACTTCCATAAATGTGCATATATGGAAGTGGTTGGCCTCTGTATATGCACATATATGAAAGTGGTCAACTTTCGTATATGCACATATATGAATGGTGGAATCCATATATGCACATATATAGAAGTGGTCGGCTTCTATATATGTGCATATACGGAAGTGGTGGGGTTCAATATATGCACATATACAGAAGTGATCATTTTCGTATATGTGCTTATAACGAAGTGGGCAACTTTCGTATATGAGCATATATCGAATTCAACCACTTTTGTATATGAGCATATATAACAGTGGTCGACTTCCGTATATGCGCAGATACAAAATTCAGTCGCTTCTGTATATGTGCATATATGGAAGTGGTCAAATTTTGTATATGTGCATATACAAAAGCCTGCAACTTCCATATATGCACATATATAGAAGTTGACCACTTTTGTATATGCGCATATATAGAAGGTGGATTTCGTATAAGCACATATATGGAAGTTGCATGCTTTTGTATATGCGCATATACAAAAGTCGACCACTTCCATATATGCCCATATACAAAAGTGATCTACTTTTGTATATGCACATATACGAAATCCGACCACTTACGTATATGTGAATATATGGAAGTGGTTGACTTTGGTATATGTGCATATATGAAAGTGGACAGCTTATGTATATGCACATATACAGAAGCAAACCACTTTCGTATATGAAAATATATTAAAATTTCTAGCTTCATTATATGCACATATACGGAAGTGACCACTTCTGTATATGTGCATATACTGAAGCCAACCACTTTCGTATATGCACATATACGGAAGTCGACCACTTCCATATATGTGCATATGCGGACGCCACAATTCATATATGTACATATACGAAATCCAACCACTTTCGTATATATGCATTTATGGAAGTTGACCGCTTCCATAAATGCGCATTAACGAAAGTTGCAAGTCACTTCCATATATGTGCATTAACGAAAGTCGCAAGCCACTTCGATATATGTGCATTAACAAAATTGGCAATCCACTTCCATATATGCGCATATACGAAAGTCGGTCACTTTCGTATATGCACATATACGGATGCCCACCACTTATGTATATGCACATATATGGAATCCAACTTCTCTATATGTCCTAAATTTCATATATGTGCATATATGGAAGCTGACCACTTATGTATATGTCAATATAGGGAAGTCGACCACTTCTATATGTGAATATATGGAATATGGCTTTCGTATATGCATCGACTTCCATATATGCGCATATATAGAAGCCTACCACTTTTTCATATGTGCATATATGGAATTTGACCAGGTCCATATATGTGCATATATGGAAGATGGTCACTTCTGTATATGCACATATACGAAAGTCGTCCACTTTCGTACATGCGTATATACGGAAGTGGTCGGCTTCCATATATGGCCACATTTGAAAGCCACCTTTCGTATATTCACATATATGAAAGTGGTCGGCTTCCATATATGCGCATATATGGAAGTAGAAAGCTTTTGTATATGCGCATATATAGAAGTCGACCACTTCCGTATATGCACATATATGGAACTGGTTGACTTTTGTATATGTGCATATGCGGAAGTTGTTGTCTTTCGTATATGAGCGTATACTAAATTTGGAACATATACAAAATCCACCTTCCATATATGTGCACATATGGAAGTGGTGGGATTCCATATATGTGCATATACAGAAACGACCGAATTTTGTTTATGCGCATATATGGGATCAAACCAACTATATATGCACATATACGAAAGTCGACCACTTCAATATATGCGCATATACGGAAGTGGCCAAATTTCATATATGCACATATACAGAAGTCGGTCGGATTTCGTATATGTACATATACGAAATTCGGGCACTTTCATACATGTGCATATGTGCAAGCCCACATCTTTTGTATATGCGCATATATGGAAGCCGACTTTTGTATACGTTCCAACTTTCGTATATGCGCATATACGAAATCCGACCACTTCCGTATATGTGCATATAGGGAAGACGACCACTTCCATATATGTGCATATACAGAAGGCGGATTCCATATATGTATCGACTTGCATATAGGCGCATATACGAAAGCCTACAACTTCTGTATATGTGCATATATGGAATCTAACCATGTCCATGTATGCGCATATACGAAAGTCAACCACTTTTATATATGCGCATATACAGAAGTCGACCACTTTCATATATTCACATATAAAGAAGTTGGTCACTTCCATATATGCACATATATGGAAGTGGTCGACTTTCATATATGCACATATACGAAAGTTGACCACTTCCATATATGTGCATATATGGAAGCCAAATTTTTGTAAATGTTCCCACTTCCATATATGCGCATATATGGAAGCCAAATTTTTGTATATATGTCCATTTCCATATATGTGCATATACGAAAGCTCTTAGACGACCACTTCTATATATGTGCATATAGGGAAGCCAACCACTTCCATATATACGCATATAAAAAAGGTGGCTTCTATATATCCATCGACTTCTTTGTATGCACATATACAAAAGCCTACCACTTTTGTATATCTGCATATATGGAATCTGGCCATGTCCATATATGCACATATACGAAATTCAACCACTTCCATAATATACAAAAGAGGTCGAATTTCGTATATGTGCATATATGGAAGTGTCGGCTTTTGTATATGCGCATATACAAAATCCTACCACTTCCATATATGCAGATATACAAAAGTGGACAACTTTCATATATGTGCATATACGAAAGTCAGTTACTTTTGTATATGTCCATATACATAAGTGGTCGAATTTGGTATATTTGTATATACATAAGTGGTTGACTTCTGTATATGTGCATATACAGAAGCCGACCACTTTCGTCTATGCGCATATACTAAAGTTTTGAGCTTCGATATATGCACATATCCAAAAGTGATCACTTCCATATATGTGCATATATCGAAGCTGACCACTTCCATATATGCACATATATGGAAGTCGACCACTTCCATATATGTGCGCATACGGACACCACCATTCATATATGGACATATACGAAAGCTAATGACATTAATATATGTGCGTATATGGAAACCAACCATTTCTGTATATGCGCATTTATGGAAGTCAACTACTTTTGTAAATTCATATACACGGAATCCACCTTCCGTATATGCGCATATACGAAATTGGTTGGCTTCCATATATGCACATATTTGTAAGTGTCCAGATTTTGTATATGCACATATACGGAAGTGGTTGGCTTCCATATATGCGCATATATGAAAGGTGGCTTCCATATATTCGCATATACAAAATTGGTCATCTTCCGTATATGCCCATAGACAGAAGTGGTCATCTTACATATATGTGCATATACAGAAGTCAACCACTTCGGTATATGCACATATACTAAAGTGGTTGGATTCCTTATATGTACATATACAAAAACAACTCGCTTTCGTATATGCACATATATGAAATTCGACCACTTATGTATATGTGCATATACATAATCCGACCACTTTCGTATATGCACATATACAGAAGTGGTCGAGTTTCATATATGCGCATATACAAAATTCGACCAACTTCTATATATACGCATATACAAAAGTCGTCCACTTTCATATATCCACATGTGGAAGTGGCGGACTTTCATATATGCGCATATATGGAATCCGACCGACTTATGTATATATGCATATAAGGAAGTCAACCACTTTCATATATGCACATATACGGAAGTGGTCTACTTTCATATATGCGGTTATATGGAAGTCGACTGAATTCCATATATATGCATATACGAAAGTGGACAACTTTCGTATATGTACATATAAGGAGGTCGACCACTTTTGTATATGTGTATATATAGAAGCGGTCGACTTTCATATATGCACATATATGTAATCCGACCACTTTCATATATATGCATATACAAAAGCTTACCACTTTCGTATATGCGAATACATGAAAGTCACCTTTCATATATTCGCATATACGAAAGACACCTGTCTTATATGGCTTCCATAAATGTGCATAAATGAAGGGTGGATTTCGTATATTTTCATATATAGAAGTGTTAGATTTCGTATATGCACATATACGGAAGTGGTTGGATTACATATATGTTCATATACGGAAGTGGGCCACTTCCGTATATGCACATATAAAAAAGTGGTTGACTTTCGTATATGTGTATATACGGAAGCCGACCGAATTCCGTATATACGCATATACAAAATTCATTTGGCTTCCATATATGTGCATATATGAAAGTCAACCACTTCCGTATATGTGCATATACGAAAGTGGTCGGCTTCCGTATATGATATATGGAAGTGACCAACTTTAATATATGCGCATATACGAAATCTGACCGACTTTTGTATATACACGTATATGAAAGTTGGCAACTTTCGTATATGCACATATAAGGAAGCCGACAACTTTAATATATGCACATATATGAAATCTGACCACTTCCATATATGTGAATATATGGAAGCTGACCACTTCCATATATGTGAATATGTGCATATACAGAAGTTGACCACTTCCATATATGTGAATATACAGAAGCCACATTTCATATATGCACATATACGAAATACATCCACTTCCATATATGTCTATATACATAATCTGACCACTTCCGTAGATGTGCATATATGGAAGCCGAAAATTTTTGTTAATGCACATTTATGGAAGTGGATGATTTCCATAAATGCGCATATACAAAAGTGGTTAGCTTCTGTATATGCACATATACGAAAGTGGTTGACTTCCATATATGCACATATATGAATGGTGGCATCTGTATATGCACATATATGGAAGTGGTCGGCTTCTGTATATGTGCATATATGGAAGTGTTCAGCTTCGGTATATGCACATATACATAAGTGATCACTTCCATATATGAGCATATAACGAAGCTGGCAACTTTAGTATATGCACATATATGAAAGTGGTTGGATTTCGTATATGCGCATATATGGAAGCTGACCACTTTCATATATATGCATATACCAAAGTCGACCACTTTCGTATATGTTCATATATGGAAGTGGTCAGCGTCCATATATGTGCATATACAAAATTCGGTCACTTTCATATCTGTGCATATATGGAAGTGATCGACTTCTCTATATGGGTATATACAAAAGCCTGCAACTTCCATATATGCACAAATAAGGAATCTCACCACTTCTGTATATGTGCATACACAGAAGGTGGCTTCTGTATATGGGCATATACGAAAGTCGACCACTTCCGTATATGCCCATATACAAAAGTGGTTGTCTTTCGTATATGTGGGTATACAGAAGTAGCCAGCTTCCGTATAGGCACAGATATGGACGCAGTTAGATTCAATATATGCACATATACAAAAGTGGTAGGATTTCGTATATGCGTATTGATCCAACATGGATCCAGGAAGGCCCAAAAATCAAATTTCTTGGAATCGGACAAAACCAATGCCATTGTGTCAGGCTCGTTGTGTCGATTCCGACCATTTATTTATTTTTCTAAAAATGGACACCGTATGCAGAAGTTATCGCGATCTGAAGATCAGGTCAAAAAGGAAAAAAAAATTCAAAGTCAAAGTCAACATGTCAAATTCAATGATGACGTTAGTATTATGTCATGCTGAGATGTTATCGCGATCTGAAGTTCAAGTCAAACAGGAAAAAAAAATCAAAGTCAAGGTCAACAGGTCAAAGTCAATGATGACGTTAGCAGTATGTCATGTTGACATCAGCATGACACATGGAAACACCAGAGGATGACATGTGGCTGTCATTTTTTACTTTTTCAGGGCTGACTTGTACCAGTACAGAAGTGACACATCGCACCATACAAAGGTGACACGTGGCACTATATGGACACGACATGTGACAGTCCGTAAGATGACATAGAAGTCATATGATGACATGAAATTCATACGGATGACACATGGCAGGGATGTACGATGATGTGGTAGTTGTACAGATGACACGTGGTAGGGTCATACGATGATGTGGCAGTCATACGGATGATATGTGGCAGGGTTGCACAATGATGTGGCAGTCGTACGAATGACACGTGGCAGTCGTACAATGATTGTGCGGGATAACATGGTGGGTAGTGACGTGGCTCATACCAATGGCGAGGTGACACATGGCCCAATGAGGAGGTTCCATGTGGCAAAGTCTAGCTTATTTAGCTGGGCATGGAAATTGAGAAAAGTTAAGTTTTTTTTGGCACGCAAATTGAGACTGTACAGACTGTATAGATTTGACAGGTGCAACATTGTGATTCATGTTGAGGGGAGGCCTTGAGGGACTATTCAGAAGTAGGTCAAATTTATACTCAAAGTTTGCATAATTTCAAGGGGATTCTGAATATGGATTCTTTTTCTGCATCAGATTCATCAAACAAAAAATTTCCTCCAGAGCCCGAGATGTTGATCCAAGAATAGTTGACTTTATACTCAAAACTCTCAAAATTTTTGTTTACAGCCAATGGTGATGTATGTTTCTGTCCAAAAGTTGCAGATATGAAAGGTGGTTCCAGGAGATGTTATGTAAGCCTTTCTTTTGTATTCTTAAATCATTGAAGATTAATAAGAAGACTTCCCCACTGAGACAAAGGTTCAGAGACGTAGGAAAACTTGTGTCAAACTCCATTAACAATGTTGGTGTTATGGTTTGTTGTTTCTTCTTCTTATATGGCTACAACTTCTTTCATTAAGATTTGTCTCTTAATTCCTAAATGGTAAATCAACTCATGCATAAACTTAACCAAAGTCTTTAAAATATCAATTACGGATCAAGTGGTATCAGATCATATTGAAAGTTGGTTATTTGATTTTGCATGATTACCAGGGAAAAGCTAAGTCATGGTGAAGGTGAGCTTGTCGAAGGAGATCCTGAGATTGGATCAAGAAAGAGGACATCTCAACGTGAGAAGATGGCATCAGAAGGACTTTCTCAAAATTAAAGATAGTTTCAAAGAACTTTATTTTCCCTGTCGGAGATGGTAAAAGTGTTGTATGATGATTACTTGGAACGAAAGAGATTGGTTCAATGGGAATCTTCAAGGAAAGACAAAAGTGAAGAAGGAGATGACCCTCCTAAAACTCCTCCTTCATATCCGTCATCTTCTTCTTCTTCAAGTACAATTTCAAATTCTACTGCAAGAAAACATTCTCATAAACATAAGCCTGATATGCCATTACTTAAAATTGATGTAATACTTGTTTTGCCTATGTATGCTGGCAAAGTTAATGATGAGAAACTTGATAACTAGGTTTGACAGATGGAGGTATATTGCAATGTGCAAAAAATCAAATATGAGGAAACCAAAATGAGATTGGCATCGCTTCGTCTTGAAAGCACAACTCTCATCCGGTGGCAAAGTAAAATGCAACATGGAACTCAGCAAGTTGGTAAGATTTTTCCATCATGGAATGATTTTATTTCCACACTTAGAAAACAATTATATCCATTGGGATATAAGGAAAAGGATTTAATTGAATTTCAAAGTCTTAAGTTAAAAAAAGGACAGTCAGTGCAGGAATATACATATGAGTTTCGTAAGATGGCTTTGATTTTAGATGTTCCATTAACTACACAAGAAAATCTTGTGAAGTATATAGGAGGTTTTTCTACTTATATTCGTAATATTGTATTCATGTTTGGACCTACTAATATTGATGGGGTTTCTATTAAATCAACGTATATTGAAGCAGGAAAAACCGGAGATAGTGTATCAGGGGAAACATCTTCAAAGAAGGATGGAAAAGGAAAAGGGAATGGAAAGAAATAAAATTCAATGACAGTGAAGGAACATAAGCTCTATTGCAAACATTGCAAGAAATAAGGGCACAATGATGAGCATTGCTGGCAGTTTCAACTAGAGAAGAGACTGAAGTGGTTCAAATAAAAGAAAGGGAGGAAAAAATTTGCAACAACAACACGACCAATAGACTTGGGGTATGATTCAAGTGATGAGTCTAAAATCATAGCAGTTGGTTTGACAGATAAAATTGGTGATGGTTTTGATTCAAGAAGTAAATTGTTTCATATAAGGGTCATAATGAAACATACTAAGATCGACACATTGATAGATAACGGATCTGAATCTAACTTAATTTCAGAAGAAGTGGTTGAGAAATTGGGACCAAACACTAAGATGCTTCACAAACCCTATTCACTAAATTGGATAAGCAAAGATCATAAATTTCCCATAGCAAAGCAATCTATCATAAAGTTTGCAATTACATCTAAGTATGTGGATGAAGTAACATGTGATGTGGTGCC
>ML794433.1:282518-296191 GCA_009831015.1 Picea engelmannii | reverse complement strand
AAGTATGCATACACATAAAAGGAAATGTATATGCATTTTGTTGAATTAAAAATATTTTTATTCCTTATTAAAAATAATTTTATTCCTTTCACCTAGCTTGCTTGTCAACTAAGTTACGAGGTTGAATCTTTCTTGAACTGATAGTTTTCAAATGAGTTTACATTCTTTATTTTTATAACTTAAGCAGGTTATTTATATATTGGATTGCATCTGAAAGGTCCACCAAGTTCATACACTTGCTTTAGTATTTTATTTTTTTAAATAATTGATAAAACATAAAAAAAAATCGAGATAAGAAACATTATTTATGAAAAACATCAAAATATAAATGTTACTATTCAATATATGTGCATATAGGGAAGCCGATCACTTCCATATATGTGCCAACTTCTGTAAATGCGAATATATGGAAGCCTATCAGTTATGTATATGTGCATATATCAAATCTGATTGCATCCATATATGCACATATACGGAAGGTGGCTACTTATATATATATGCATATATGAAAGCCGACCACTTCTGTATATGGGAATATACAGAAGTGGTCAACTTCCATAAATGTGCATATATGGAAGTGGTTGGCCTCTGTATATGCACATATATGAAAGTGGTCAACTTTCGTATATGCACATATATGAATGGTGGAATCCATATATGCACATATATAGAAGTGGTCGGCTTCTATATATGTGCATATACGGAAGTGGTGGGGTTCAATATATGCACATATACAGAAGTGATCATTTTCGTATATGTGCTTATAACGAAGTGGGCAACTTTCGTATATGAGCATATATCGAATTCAACCACTTTTGTATATGAGCATATATAACAGTGGTCGACTTCCGTATATGCGCAGATACAAAATTCAGTCGCTTCTGTATATGTGCATATATGGAAGTGGTCAAATTTTGTATATGTGCATATACAAAAGCCTGCAACTTCCATATATGCACATATATAGAAGTTGACCACTTTTGTATATGCGCATATATAGAAGGTGGATTTCGTATAAGCACATATATGGAAGTTGCATGCTTTTGTATATGCGCATATACAAAAGTCGACCACTTCCATATATGCCCATATACAAAAGTGATCTACTTTTGTATATGCACATATACGAAATCCGACCACTTACGTATATGTGAATATATGGAAGTGGTTGACTTTGGTATATGTGCATATATGAAAGTGGACAGCTTATGTATATGCACATATACAGAAGCAAACCACTTTCGTATATGAAAATATATTAAAATTTCTAGCTTCATTATATGCACATATACGGAAGTGACCACTTCTGTATATGTGCATATACTGAAGCCAACCACTTTCGTATATGCACATATACGGAAGTCGACCACTTCCATATATGTGCATATGCGGACGCCACAATTCATATATGTACATATACGAAATCCAACCACTTTCGTATATATGCATTTATGGAAGTTGACCGCTTCCATAAATGCGCATTAACGAAAGTTGCAAGTCACTTCCATATATGTGCATTAACGAAAGTCGCAAGCCACTTCGATATATGTGCATTAACAAAATTGGCAATCCACTTCCATATATGCGCATATACGAAAGTCGGTCACTTTCGTATATGCACATATACGGATGCCCACCACTTATGTATATGCACATATATGGAATCCAACTTCTCTATATGTCCTAAATTTCATATATGTGCATATATGGAAGCTGACCACTTATGTATATGTCAATATAGGGAAGTCGACCACTTCTATATGTGAATATATGGAATATGGCTTTCGTATATGCATCGACTTCCATATATGCGCATATATAGAAGCCTACCACTTTTTCATATGTGCATATATGGAATTTGACCAGGTCCATATATGTGCATATATGGAAGATGGTCACTTCTGTATATGCACATATACGAAAGTCGTCCACTTTCGTACATGCGTATATACGGAAGTGGTCGGCTTCCATATATGGCCACATTTGAAAGCCACCTTTCGTATATTCACATATATGAAAGTGGTCGGCTTCCATATATGCGCATATATGGAAGTAGAAAGCTTTTGTATATGCGCATATATAGAAGTCGACCACTTCCGTATATGCACATATATGGAACTGGTTGACTTTTGTATATGTGCATATGCGGAAGTTGTTGTCTTTCGTATATGAGCGTATACTAAATTTGGAACATATACAAAATCCACCTTCCATATATGTGCACATATGGAAGTGGTGGGATTCCATATATGTGCATATACAGAAACGACCGAATTTTGTTTATGCGCATATATGGGATCAAACCAACTATATATGCACATATACGAAAGTCGACCACTTCAATATATGCGCATATACGGAAGTGGCCAAATTTCATATATGCACATATACAGAAGTCGGTCGGATTTCGTATATGTACATATACGAAATTCGGGCACTTTCATACATGTGCATATGTGCAAGCCCACATCTTTTGTATATGCGCATATATGGAAGCCGACTTTTGTATACGTTCCAACTTTCGTATATGCGCATATACGAAATCCGACCACTTCCGTATATGTGCATATAGGGAAGACGACCACTTCCATATATGTGCATATACAGAAGGCGGATTCCATATATGTATCGACTTGCATATAGGCGCATATACGAAAGCCTACAACTTCTGTATATGTGCATATATGGAATCTAACCATGTCCATGTATGCGCATATACGAAAGTCAACCACTTTTATATATGCGCATATACAGAAGTCGACCACTTTCATATATTCACATATAAAGAAGTTGGTCACTTCCATATATGCACATATATGGAAGTGGTCGACTTTCATATATGCACATATACGAAAGTTGACCACTTCCATATATGTGCATATATGGAAGCCAAATTTTTGTAAATGTTCCCACTTCCATATATGCGCATATATGGAAGCCAAATTTTTGTATATATGTCCATTTCCATATATGTGCATATACGAAAGCTCTTAGACGACCACTTCTATATATGTGCATATAGGGAAGCCAACCACTTCCATATATACGCATATAAAAAAGGTGGCTTCTATATATCCATCGACTTCTTTGTATGCACATATACAAAAGCCTACCACTTTTGTATATCTGCATATATGGAATCTGGCCATGTCCATATATGCACATATACGAAATTCAACCACTTCCATAATATACAAAAGAGGTCGAATTTCGTATATGTGCATATATGGAAGTGTCGGCTTTTGTATATGCGCATATACAAAATCCTACCACTTCCATATATGCAGATATACAAAAGTGGACAACTTTCATATATGTGCATATACGAAAGTCAGTTACTTTTGTATATGTCCATATACATAAGTGGTCGAATTTGGTATATTTGTATATACATAAGTGGTTGACTTCTGTATATGTGCATATACAGAAGCCGACCACTTTCGTCTATGCGCATATACTAAAGTTTTGAGCTTCGATATATGCACATATCCAAAAGTGATCACTTCCATATATGTGCATATATCGAAGCTGACCACTTCCATATATGCACATATATGGAAGTCGACCACTTCCATATATGTGCGCATACGGACACCACCATTCATATATGGACATATACGAAAGCTAATGACATTAATATATGTGCGTATATGGAAACCAACCATTTCTGTATATGCGCATTTATGGAAGTCAACTACTTTTGTAAATTCATATACACGGAATCCACCTTCCGTATATGCGCATATACGAAATTGGTTGGCTTCCATATATGCACATATTTGTAAGTGTCCAGATTTTGTATATGCACATATACGGAAGTGGTTGGCTTCCATATATGCGCATATATGAAAGGTGGCTTCCATATATTCGCATATACAAAATTGGTCATCTTCCGTATATGCCCATAGACAGAAGTGGTCATCTTACATATATGTGCATATACAGAAGTCAACCACTTCGGTATATGCACATATACTAAAGTGGTTGGATTCCTTATATGTACATATACAAAAACAACTCGCTTTCGTATATGCACATATATGAAATTCGACCACTTATGTATATGTGCATATACATAATCCGACCACTTTCGTATATGCACATATACAGAAGTGGTCGAGTTTCATATATGCGCATATACAAAATTCGACCAACTTCTATATATACGCATATACAAAAGTCGTCCACTTTCATATATCCACATGTGGAAGTGGCGGACTTTCATATATGCGCATATATGGAATCCGACCGACTTATGTATATATGCATATAAGGAAGTCAACCACTTTCATATATGCACATATACGGAAGTGGTCTACTTTCATATATGCGGTTATATGGAAGTCGACTGAATTCCATATATATGCATATACGAAAGTGGACAACTTTCGTATATGTACATATAAGGAGGTCGACCACTTTTGTATATGTGTATATATAGAAGCGGTCGACTTTCATATATGCACATATATGTAATCCGACCACTTTCATATATATGCATATACAAAAGCTTACCACTTTCGTATATGCGAATACATGAAAGTCACCTTTCATATATTCGCATATACGAAAGACACCTGTCTTATATGGCTTCCATAAATGTGCATAAATGAAGGGTGGATTTCGTATATTTTCATATATAGAAGTGTTAGATTTCGTATATGCACATATACGGAAGTGGTTGGATTACATATATGTTCATATACGGAAGTGGGCCACTTCCGTATATGCACATATAAAAAAGTGGTTGACTTTCGTATATGTGTATATACGGAAGCCGACCGAATTCCGTATATACGCATATACAAAATTCATTTGGCTTCCATATATGTGCATATATGAAAGTCAACCACTTCCGTATATGTGCATATACGAAAGTGGTCGGCTTCCGTATATGATATATGGAAGTGACCAACTTTAATATATGCGCATATACGAAATCTGACCGACTTTTGTATATACACGTATATGAAAGTTGGCAACTTTCGTATATGCACATATAAGGAAGCCGACAACTTTAATATATGCACATATATGAAATCTGACCACTTCCATATATGTGAATATATGGAAGCTGACCACTTCCATATATGTGAATATGTGCATATACAGAAGTTGACCACTTCCATATATGTGAATATACAGAAGCCACATTTCATATATGCACATATACGAAATACATCCACTTCCATATATGTCTATATACATAATCTGACCACTTCCGTAGATGTGCATATATGGAAGCCGAAAATTTTTGTTAATGCACATTTATGGAAGTGGATGATTTCCATAAATGCGCATATACAAAAGTGGTTAGCTTCTGTATATGCACATATACGAAAGTGGTTGACTTCCATATATGCACATATATGAATGGTGGCATCTGTATATGCACATATATGGAAGTGGTCGGCTTCTGTATATGTGCATATATGGAAGTGTTCAGCTTCGGTATATGCACATATACATAAGTGATCACTTCCATATATGAGCATATAACGAAGCTGGCAACTTTAGTATATGCACATATATGAAAGTGGTTGGATTTCGTATATGCGCATATATGGAAGCTGACCACTTTCATATATATGCATATACCAAAGTCGACCACTTTCGTATATGTTCATATATGGAAGTGGTCAGCGTCCATATATGTGCATATACAAAATTCGGTCACTTTCATATCTGTGCATATATGGAAGTGATCGACTTCTCTATATGGGTATATACAAAAGCCTGCAACTTCCATATATGCACAAATAAGGAATCTCACCACTTCTGTATATGTGCATACACAGAAGGTGGCTTCTGTATATGGGCATATACGAAAGTCGACCACTTCCGTATATGCCCATATACAAAAGTGGTTGTCTTTCGTATATGTGGGTATACAGAAGTAGCCAGCTTCCGTATAGGCACAGATATGGACGCAGTTAGATTCAATATATGCACATATACAAAAGTGGTAGGATTTCGTATATGCGTATTGATCCAACATGGATCCAGGAAGGCCCAAAAATCAAATTTCTTGGAATCGGACAAAACCAATGCCATTGTGTCAGGCTCGTTGTGTCGATTCCGACCATTTATTTATTTTTCTAAAAATGGACACCGTATGCAGAAGTTATCGCGATCTGAAGATCAGGTCAAAAAGGAAAAAAAAATTCAAAGTCAAAGTCAACATGTCAAATTCAATGATGACGTTAGTATTATGTCATGCTGAGATGTTATCGCGATCTGAAGTTCAAGTCAAACAGGAAAAAAAAATCAAAGTCAAGGTCAACAGGTCAAAGTCAATGATGACGTTAGCAGTATGTCATGTTGACATCAGCATGACACATGGAAACACCAGAGGATGACATGTGGCTGTCATTTTTTACTTTTTCAGGGCTGACTTGTACCAGTACAGAAGTGACACATCGCACCATACAAAGGTGACACGTGGCACTATATGGACACGACATGTGACAGTCCGTAAGATGACATAGAAGTCATATGATGACATGAAATTCATACGGATGACACATGGCAGGGATGTACGATGATGTGGTAGTTGTACAGATGACACGTGGTAGGGTCATACGATGATGTGGCAGTCATACGGATGATATGTGGCAGGGTTGCACAATGATGTGGCAGTCGTACGAATGACACGTGGCAGTCGTACAATGATTGTGCGGGATAACATGGTGGGTAGTGACGTGGCTCATACCAATGGCGAGGTGACACATGGCCCAATGAGGAGGTTCCATGTGGCAAAGTCTAGCTTATTTAGCTGGGCATGGAAATTGAGAAAAGTTAAGTTTTTTTTGGCACGCAAATTGAGACTGTACAGACTGTATAGATTTGACAGGTGCAACATTGTGATTCATGTTGAGGGGAGGCCTTGAGGGACTATTCAGAAGTAGGTCAAATTTATACTCAAAGTTTGCATAATTTCAAGGGGATTCTGAATATGGATTCTTTTTCTGCATCAGATTCATCAAACAAAAAATTTCCTCCAGAGCCCGAGATGTTGATCCAAGAATAGTTGACTTTATACTCAAAACTCTCAAAATTTTTGTTTACAGCCAATGGTGATGTATGTTTCTGTCCAAAAGTTGCAGATATGAAAGGTGGTTCCAGGAGATGTTATGTAAGCCTTTCTTTTGTATTCTTAAATCATTGAAGATTAATAAGAAGACTTCCCCACTGAGACAAAGGTTCAGAGACGTAGGAAAACTTGTGTCAAACTCCATTAACAATGTTGGTGTTATGGTTTGTTGTTTCTTCTTCTTATATGGCTACAACTTCTTTCATTAAGATTTGTCTCTTAATTCCTAAATGGTAAATCAACTCATGCATAAACTTAACCAAAGTCTTTAAAATATCAATTACGGATCAAGTGGTATCAGATCATATTGAAAGTTGGTTATTTGATTTTGCATGATTACCAGGGAAAAGCTAAGTCATGGTGAAGGTGAGCTTGTCGAAGGAGATCCTGAGATTGGATCAAGAAAGAGGACATCTCAACGTGAGAAGATGGCATCAGAAGGACTTTCTCAAAATTAAAGATAGTTTCAAAGAACTTTATTTTCCCTGTCGGAGATGGTAAAAGTGTTGTATGATGATTACTTGGAACGAAAGAGATTGGTTCAATGGGAATCTTCAAGGAAAGACAAAAGTGAAGAAGGAGATGACCCTCCTAAAACTCCTCCTTCATATCCGTCATCTTCTTCTTCTTCAAGTACAATTTCAAATTCTACTGCAAGAAAACATTCTCATAAACATAAGCCTGATATGCCATTACTTAAAATTGATGTAATACTTGTTTTGCCTATGTATGCTGGCAAAGTTAATGATGAGAAACTTGATAACTAGGTTTGACAGATGGAGGTATATTGCAATGTGCAAAAAATCAAATATGAGGAAACCAAAATGAGATTGGCATCGCTTCGTCTTGAAAGCACAACTCTCATCCGGTGGCAAAGTAAAATGCAACATGGAACTCAGCAAGTTGGTAAGATTTTTCCATCATGGAATGATTTTATTTCCACACTTAGAAAACAATTATATCCATTGGGATATAAGGAAAAGGATTTAATTGAATTTCAAAGTCTTAAGTTAAAAAAAGGACAGTCAGTGCAGGAATATACATATGAGTTTCGTAAGATGGCTTTGATTTTAGATGTTCCATTAACTACACAAGAAAATCTTGTGAAGTATATAGGAGGTTTTTCTACTTATATTCGTAATATTGTATTCATGTTTGGACCTACTAATATTGATGGGGTTTCTATTAAATCAACGTATATTGAAGCAGGAAAAACCGGAGATAGTGTATCAGGGGAAACATCTTCAAAGAAGGATGGAAAAGGAAAAGGGAATGGAAAGAAATAAAATTCAATGACAGTGAAGGAACATAAGCTCTATTGCAAACATTGCAAGAAATAAGGGCACAATGATGAGCATTGCTGGCAGTTTCAACTAGAGAAGAGACTGAAGTGGTTCAAATAAAAGAAAGGGAGGAAAAAATTTGCAACAACAACACGACCAATAGACTTGGGGTATGATTCAAGTGATGAGTCTAAAATCATAGCAGTTGGTTTGACAGATAAAATTGGTGATGGTTTTGATTCAAGAAGTAAATTGTTTCATATAAGGGTCATAATGAAACATACTAAGATCGACACATTGATAGATAACGGATCTGAATCTAACTTAATTTCAGAAGAAGTGGTTGAGAAATTGGGACCAAACACTAAGATGCTTCACAAACCCTATTCACTAAATTGGATAAGCAAAGATCATAAATTTCCCATAGCAAAGCAATCTATCATAAAGTTTGCAATTACATCTAAGTATGTGGATGAAGTAACATGTGATGTGGTGCCACTAGAAACATGTGGAATGGTCTTAGGTAGCCCTTATTTATATGATCGCAAATAAATATTCTACAGGGAACAAAATCAATGTCACTTAATTAAAGAAGGCAATGAATATGTTGTACATGCTCATAAAATAAAAGAAAATCAATCTCTTCTAACAATGGAACAATTACAGAAGGCAGCTTATGCAAGCAATACACCTATAATTGTGCCAAGTAAACGAGTTGATCTTAAGCATGAACATGAGATGGTTGTAGGATGGGAATTCAATCATACTTTGCTTCAAGATAAGTAAATGTCATGCAAGCACATCAAACATATTGGTTTAGTTTCAATCATATTTTTGATGCTATTACTGCTAATGTTTTCTACATGGATGGTAGTGGATTCAGTAAGATGTGAATGAGTTCAAGTGGCTAACAATATGCTTTCATTTGAAATGGTTATTATGAAATTGATTGTGATGTGACAGGTGCACATGACAGAGTTTAAATACAAAGGACAAGTGGGGAGGCCTATCCCGCACTTGATGTCTGGTTAATATCCTTTTGGAGGACCAAAAGGTCTTAGTGGGGAGGAATGCTCCAAAATGGATCGAGGAAGGCCTAAAAACAAAAGTTCTTGGAATCAGACGAAACCAATGCCATTGTGTCGAGATCGTCGTGCAGATTTTGACCATATATTTTTTTTCTGAAAATGGACACTATATGCAGAAGTTATCGTGATCTAAAGATCAGTCCAAACATGCAAAAAAAGTCAAAGTCAACAGGGAAAAGTCAATGATGACATTGACAATACATCATGATGACATCAACATGACATGTGGCATCACCAGAGGCTAACACATGGCAGTCATTTTGACATTTTAAGGGCTAACTTTGACCAGTACAGAAGTGACACATGACATTGTACGGATGCAACATGTGGAAGTCTGTACGATGATGTGGTAGTTGTACGGATGACACGTGGTAGGGTCGTATGATGATGTGGAATTCATACGGATGACATGTGGAAGGGTCGTACAATGACATGGCAGTTGTACGGATGACACGTCGTAGGGTCGTACGATGACATGGCATCCATATAGATGACACGTGGTAGGCTTGTACGATGACATGGCATTCGTATGGATGACATATGAAATTCGTACGGATGACACGTTGCAGTTGTACGATGATTGTGCAGGCTGATGTGGAGGGAAGTGACATGGCTCGGACCAATGGCAAGGTGACACATGGCCCAATGAGGAGGCACCACATGGCACCTTCTATAAGGTCAACGAAATATGGAAAAGATCCTCCATATCTGGAAAAATATCACTAAATATGGCTAACTGGCGCTAAGTTTGCAATTGTTTCTAAATTTGGCAGAGTATGGCTTATTTATCCGGTCACAAAAATCGAGAAAAGTTAAGTTTTTTCTGGCATGAAAATCAAGACTGTACAGATCTGACAGTGTGCATCATTGGGATTCATGCCAAGGGGAGGTCCCAAGGGACTGTTCAGAAGCAGGTCAACTTTATACTCAAAATTTGAATAATTTCGAGTGGAGTTCGAATATGGATTTTTTTTCTGCATACGAGTAGTTGAACAGAAAAGTTCCTCAAAAGACTGAGATGTCGATCCAAGCATACTTGACCTTATACTCAAAAGTCTCAGAATTTTCTATTCCAACCAATGGTGATGTATGTTTTTGTCTAGAAGTTGCAGATATGAAAGGTGGTTTCAGGAGCTATTATGTAAGCTTTTCTTTTGTATTCTTAAATCATTGAAGATTAATAAGAATCCTTCCCCACTAAGACAAAGGCCCAGAGACGTAGGAAAACTTGTGTCGAACTCTATTAACAATCTTGGTGTTTTGGTTTGTTGTTTTTACTTCTTATATGGCTGCAACTTCTTTCATTAAGATTCTTCTCTTAATTCCTAAATGGTAAATCAACTCATGCATAAACTTAATCAAAGTCTTTAAAAGATCAATTATGGATCACACATATACGAAATTTTGCGCATATATGGAAGCCACCTTCCGTATATGTGCATATATGGAAGTGGTCGACTTCCCTATATGCACATATATGGAAGTGGTTGACTTTTGTATATGTGCATATATGGAAGTTGGCACATATACAGAAGTCGACTTCGATATATGCACATATACAGAAGTGGTCGGCTTCTGTATATGTGCATATATGAAAGTCCTCCACTTCCATATATGTGCATATACAGAAGTGCCCAGCTTCTATATATGCGCATATAAAAAATCCTACCACTTCCATATATGCACATATATGGAACTCGGTCACTTTCATATATGTGCATATACGAAAGTGGCTTCCATATATGGGCATATATGGAAGCCAACCACTTTTGTATATGCACATATACAGAAGTCGACCACTTCTGTATATGCACATATATGGACATGGTCGACCTCCATATATGCACATATACAAAATTGGTTGGCTTCCTTATATGCGCATATATGGACATGGTCGGATTCCATATATGCAAATATACATAAGTGGTAGGATTCAATAAATGCGCATATACGGAAGTCGATGCATATACGGAAGCCATGTTCTGTATATGCACATATATGGAATTTGTCGGCTTCCCTATATGCACATATACAAAAGTGGTCGACTTCTATATATGTGCATATACAGAATTTGACACATATACAGAAGTCATCTTCCATATATGTGCATATACAGAAGTGGCAGGCTTATGTATATGCACATATATGAAAGAGACCAACTTTTGTATATGTAGATATACAAAGGCCATCTGACTTACATATATCCACATATACGAATGTTGCACACATCGGTATATGCGCATATACTGAAGTGGCCGACTTTTGTATATGTGCATATACTTAAGTGGTCGACTTTTGTATATGAGTATATACAGAAGTTGGTATGCTTCCATATATGCACATATATGGAAGGGGGCTTTTATATATGTGTCAACTTCTGTATATGTGCATATACAGAAGATGGTCACTTCAATATATACACATATACGAAAGCTGACCACTTCTGTGTAAGCACATATACGAAAGTCGACCACTTCCATATATGTGCATATATGGAAGTGGTCAACTTCTTTATGTGCGCATATACAAAATCCTGCCACTTCCATATATGTGCATATACGAAAGCCGATTACTTTCATATATGCACATATATGGAAGGTGGCTTCCGTATATGGGAATCAATGGAAGTCGACCACTTCCATATATGCGCATATACGGAAGTGGTTGAATTTTTTATATGAGCATATATAGAAATGGTCGGCTTTTGTATATGAACATATATGGAAATGGCCTAATTCCATATATGCATATACAAAAGTGGTACAATTACGTATATGCACATATATGGAAGTCGACGCATATACGTAAGCCATCTTCCGTATATGTGCATATATGGAAGTGGTTGGCTTCCATATATGTACATATATGGAAGTGGTCAGCTTTTGTATATGCACATATACATAAATTGACACATATATAGAAGCCAACTTCCACATATGTGTATATTTAGAAGTGGTGGGATTCCGTATATGTGCAAATAAGAAAGCGACCGACTTTTGTATATGTGCATATACGGAAGCCAACCAACTTTTGTATATGTGCATATACAAAATTCAACCACTTCTGTATATGCATATATATGAAAGCGCATATACAAAAGTGGTCGACTTTCATATATGTGCATATAAAGAATTCGGTCTACCTCTGTATACGTGCATGTATACGAAAGTCGACCACTTCTATATATGTGATTATAGGGAAGCCCACCACCTCCATATATCCACATATATGGAAGGTGGCTTATGTATATGCGTGAACTTCCATATATGCATATATATGAAAGATGACCACTTCCGTATATGTGCATATATGGAAATAGACCACTTCCATGTATGTGCATATACGAAAGGTGGAAGGTGGCTTTTGTATAGGCGTCGACTTCCATATATGCACATATATAGGATCTAGCCACTTTCGTATATACGCATATGCAGAAGCCAACCACTTTCATATATGAAGATATATGTAAGTCGACCACTCTAGAAGTTACAGACTTTGTTTTAAGGCACGAGGATGACAGTTTGGCATCAAGAAAATAAATTGTTGGGTGGCTAGTTCATGATCCAAGGACACCTCCATTTTACATAAGGTAACCACTCTTGCAAGAGGATGGATTTTTTTTTAATTTGAAAAAGAAGAGGACACATATAGGGTTTTGAAGAAACCCTAGAGAATAGACTCAACTCCCCCGCTCCTAAACAAGTGGTCCCCCCTTTTTGATGCAAGTAAGGAGAGAATGAATTTCCTCCCTATTTGGGTTTGTATGCTTAGGTTGTAAACGAAGTTCTGGACAAAACTAAGCTTCAAGGAGTTCGATAATTATATGGATACCTATATGGACACGGAATGGTCATTCTGAACCACAGATAAAATGTCGGTAACCAAAATCCTTGTTTCTTTGGATATTCGAGCAGTCTTGGCACAAGAAATAGAATTTATTTGGGGGGATAAACATTTTCATCAAAATTGGATTATGACGGCATCCTATTCCGCTACTCCTAATGCCATAATCATGGGAATAATGTTAGTCAATGTCCCTTCCTTTTCTAGGTTTGTGGAGGAGAATCTGTAATGATCCCAAGCCAAATTCTTTCTTGGAATCACTAACTACTACTAATTTATTGAGTTATTAAGTGCATACAAGATTCATCAACACATGGAGATCACAATATATTCAAGGTGTAGAAGCACAAGCAAAGATCTGACCTT
>ML794433.1:250347-281304 GCA_009831015.1 Picea engelmannii | reverse complement strand
TGTTCACAACATGGAGGCGGAAGATCATATGGGCTACAAATAAATTTTCCCCTTTGATACAAATAACCTAGATAAAGGTTTAAAATACTTGGGCTTTTAGTTAAAGCCAAATAAATATAGAAAAACATATTGGTTTTGGTTGTCGAAAAAATTGGAAAAATGATTGAAAGTATGGAATTTCATATGGCTATCAAGAGAAGGAAGGTTGGTTCCGATGAAATCAATTTTAGAAGCTATTCCTATTTATTGAATGTCATTAACTTGGATTCCCAAAGGTACTTTTGGAAAAAATAAGGAGGATTTGCTTCAAATTCCTTTGGTAAAGTTCTAAGGACCAATATGTATTGCCATGGGTAAACTGGGAAGAGTTGATAGCTCCCAAAATTCTTAAAGGGTGGGGATTAAAAACCATTTTTCTTTTTTCCAAAGCCTTAGCTGCCAAGTCTAGTTTATGTCCCCTTTCATAGTTTATAGTCTTAGAAGTGACTATGAGGGATTAATTCTACAATTTTTATGATCCCTAAAGTAATAATTTTTAATCTCAAACCATGGAATCATCCATAAAAAACAATTATTAATAACACATGCACACATGTCTAGATGGCAAGAACATATGCACGAATTATGCATGAAATAAAGTTAAATTTACTTAAAAGGAAATGTGTATGCATTTTGTTGAATTAAAAATATTTTTATACCTTATTAAAAATATGTTTATTCTCTTCACCTAGCTTGCTTGTTAACTAAGTTATGAGGTTGGATCTCTCTTGAACTCATAATTTTCAAATGTGTTTACATTATAATTTTTTACAAAAAACATTAAGATAAGAAACATTATTTATCAAAAACATCAAAATATCAATATTATAATAATAATAATTTATTTTTAAGGTCACAACCAAGTCAGCACATCAAATTGGTGTATGAGACTCCCTTGTTTGTGGGACAAGGGACTGGTAAAGTCTACGAAGGTATACATACCCTACCCCCTCTGGATTTGAACATGTAACCTCTTAAGAGGAAACACATGTTCTTAACCATTAAGCCCACTCATATAAAAACAAAACTAACATTAAAATTTATAAATTATTTTTCCATCACCAAAAAAAAAACAACAATTTTATATTAAAAATATTTTTATTTAACATCCATCTAAAATAGTATTTATCTTTATTAAATTTATATTAAATTTATTTTAATTGTATATGTAAATGAAATAATTTTTACTATTATATAAAAAAATACAAAAAAAATAAGCATTTCAACTATCTCACAATTACATTTTAATCCTTTTTATGAGCATGTAATTATAAATTAAGAAAAAAAAACAATTTTATATTAAAAATATTATAATGGAACATTCATCTAACTATAATTGTATTTATCTTTATTAAATTTATTTTAATTTTATATATAAATGAAATAACTTTTACTATTATATAAAAAAAATATAAAAATTTAAACATTTCAACTATTTCACAATAATTACATTTTAACTATGAGCATGTATTTTTTTTTATGACCATATAAATTTGAGAAGTATCGTTAAAAAATATAAACTTATAAAAAAAATAAACTTATATGACTAAATGCATTATGTAGTGAATAGTTGTGCACCCACTTGGATACATTTAACAACCTTCTCTTACCTAGATCACATGTCACAATTACATTTTATCCCTTTTTATGAGCACGAATTATCATTAAGAAAAATAAACTTATATGTCTAATTACATTCTTTAGTGAATGGTTGTACACCCACTTGAATACATTTAGTAGCCTTCTCTTACCTATATCACATGTCCAAAATCCCTTGCAATTATATATATATATATATATATATATATATATATATATATATATATATATATATATATAATTAAAAAATTATATATATTAATTTTATTTTTGACAAGGTTTATAAATACTTAATAAATTTAAGTTAATATAATAAAATGTTAAAATATAATTTGAAATTTTGTAAATTAAAATTTTAATGTATTGTGTTTGAGATAAATGAAAGCCATTGTAAAATGGAGTTTTTATTTAAACCTATTAAAATAAAATAACTTAATTAAAATAAAATAACTTAATTAAAGTTGAAGTACTTTACAACTTTGAAGAAGAAAAAGAAAATGTTTTTGTTTCTTGTATTTATTTTAAAAAATATGAGTAAATGTTACATTGTTAAAAAACCATGAATACGTGTTATTGATGATGGCGAGTCGCGACCACATTAAGTGTAAATATTTCCTTCAAATATTGCAGAATCAGCATTATGCAATCCAATTATAATTCTTGCAAATCTACTCATAACAAAAAAACAAATGGTGAGTCACCAAACATTCAATACAGATTCAAATCCACTAAATACCATGAGATTCAAAAGCTTTATAATTGAATTCAATTGACGTTTATGATTTCTAGACAATCATATAAAAATAAATATCATGTGAGTTGCAAGGGGCCACGCCCATAATATTGCTTTCATGCCAAACAGTCGTTATATTTGTTAACATAGATAAACAACTAATAACCTATATGCGGTGTTTCAATAGACTTCTTCCTCCGTTCGAACAACCATTTCAAAGGTTTATAAGTCGATGGAAGAATCACCGTATCTATAAATTCAGAGGTCATATTGAAGAATATATTTTTCGAAAAAGAAAGTATGTGAGACCCACTGTCGGTCTTGCTAGCGACGTTGGTGAAAAAAGGAGTGATTTCTCTCTTGTTGTCATCGGAGGTTCCAATCGTGCCAAAGCCAGAGAAGGAATTGGCCACATTGATGAAGTCATTGTATTTATAGAAGTTCTTTCTTGCCCAGGTATCAGAGGCACCAGATAAAATTCCATTGAAGAAATCTTGGGTAGCAATATCCCTGACATCTCCTTAGCAGATAAATACAAACAAAGTGCAAGAGGAAACCATAGAATTAAAACGCTCCAAAGACGAGTTTCCATATTGGAGGCTAATGTCTATCACTACTTTTTTTTATTGTTGAGACAAGCCTAGAAACAATAGTGCTTGCTCTCTAGAGAGAAGAGGTTGTATGCTTATATAATGACCCCTAAAGATGTCAGAAAATTTGTGTAAGCGGTCTGAGAAGAGTGACCATGAATTTGGCGGTGAGGAATGTTATGGAGAAACCATGGCCTAGAATATGTTTTTGCTAAATACATGTGCAAAAATAATCATAGGTGAAGGGTGCAGGTCCATTCCCTCCATTTGAATTTTAAAATTTGAATTCACCAACTCAATTAAATTTGATCGTCCTTGACAAAAGCCATTTTACTATCCATTGGGAAGTGGGAAACCATGAGGGAGTCGTGGTGGGTTAACGTCGTGGGTTAACGACGTTTTCTAGAGGTAGGCTGACAGGAAGATTGGGTGGAGTCGCCAGAGTTTGTAGCAACCAGAATATGTGCATACGCGGGTGGCGACAGGATGGCCATACTTCATGGTGAGAAATATGTGGATGGAGCATGGATGGGCGAAGGTATGAAGCGTACAAGCATGCTTTCACAACCATCCAGTATTTGCAAAGTATTTAAGACTCTGCAGCAGGATGGATATTGTGGATTCGACCCCTTTCCCTAGCTTTTAAAAATAAATTAACATCTAAATTTTTAAAAATGCCACGATTGTTAGTCCTTTCAATGAATTGTGTGTATAAGTACTTGTTACAATTTGAGCACTTGTTGTCTTAGCTACACATGGCACGATTTCTAGTGTCTTCAATGAATTATGTATAAGTGCATGGTGTAGTTTGAGTACTTGCTTTCTTAACTGCACTGTATCTATAAATGTAATGGCCATATTGATTGCATTATTTCATAGGAATTTTAATTATTGTTTTTGTTCCTTCTTAAGGTATGATAGATTCTTAATTAAGATGCATATCATGCCTCGAGAAGGACCCTGTAATTTGATGTATTTTAAGATGTATTTTTTCAATTTAAGATGTATTTGATAGGTAGATACCAAATCTACACGTCAACATTTATTAACATGTAAAATCCAAACCCGTCAAATTGACGTTTCACTGGTACATGTCATAATTTTTATGATCCAGGTGGATATTGGTGGCCACCCACCTATTCCTTCTAGCTCCTCTTGACAGTTTTTAGTTCAACACATTCTTCTGTAATTCTTTGTAATTGTGGTTTCTACACTTCCAGGGTTGTCTGAAGCCCTACACAACTTTCAGGTGGAGATTGGTGGTCGCCCACCTAATCCAACTGGATTATTTTGGAAATTTTCATGTCAGTGCATCTTTATGTACTTCCAGTGTCGTTTTGGGGCCCTAAACAATGTTTTTTTTTTCTTTCCACAATCAAATTGTAGACAAATTTAGAGTTTGAAGACATAAAATGTAGTTCTCGAAAAGACCTTTCAAACAGGCTATCATGTGCCTAAAACGGAGGTCGTATGAAAAAGTTATGACCCTCGGAAGTTGAGGTACCAACTTACCCATCAGGGCCCACATAAATTTAGGGTTTTGGCATTCATGAGTAATGTTAAAAATGCCTCTGGAGCCTCACTGTAATCATTTTTCTCAGATGGATGTGCGTAGCATCCACATCTCTTCTCAAATATAGTTACCACCATTCGAGCAAGTTGTTTTCAGTTCTGCAGTTTTACAGTTTCAGCCTATTTTATTTATTCAATAAAAGTTATTGTTCATTGTATATCTGTTTTTTTTCTCTGTATATCTGTGTTACTGTATTGAGTATGTTATTCATTTCATTCCACTCATAAATCCAGATCAGTGGTATCAGAGTGGTCTGCTCTTCATTTATTTTTCTTCATGCAGGTCCCCGACAAGATGTGGGTACAAGAAGTTGGGACTCAAACCAGTCGATCCTTTGTAATATTGGTCACGCCGAGCCCGACAACAAACCATGGGGGATGAGAAGAAATATGTTGGAGCAGGAAATAATTTTAAAATTTTTCTCGAGGAATCCCTTGTGCGACAAAGAAATGAAATGATGGACAACTTTGCACAGATCCTTCGGCGGCTGCCCACAGGAGACACATCTTCATCAAGCGGCCATGCAACCCCCTTCAAGGTACAAATAAATTTTGATATTCAGTTATTTAAAGAAATGATAGATGCGTATATTGTATATAAATGGTTGAATCTGCTCGAAGGGTACTTTTTCAGTCCACAATTTTTCTGACAGGGAAAATATTACTTTTTCACTCCTCAAGGTCGTCCCCCATGTTAAGGAATGGTGGGATACTTACTCTGAGCAAAGGGCCATAGAGGAATCTGCAATATTTTCAGTCACCCCCACATGGGATTCCTTCATAGATTCCATTAAAGAACAATACTACCCTGTTGGAATCTACAAGGACCAGTACACGCGATGGACCATGGTTCATCAAGAAAGGGACCAGAAAATACCATATTTCACCAATAATTTCCATACCCTGTGCACCAAATTGGGTATCAAAGACTTTAAAATACATCTGGTGCTCAAATACCATGGTTGCATGCATAGATACATTCAAACATAAATGGATTTTCTGGACATCACATCATTAGGTGTGACGTATAGATATGTTGTCAAGATTGAGCATAAATTTAAGCAGAAGAGGAGAGATTTTGGATCTACAAACTCCTCACAGCCAAAAAAGGGAAAAGGCGATCCCAACCCACAAAACAAGGGAAATAGAAAATATGGCCACTTTCAGGACAACCATTCCAATCCACAACACAAGAAGGGTAATGAGAAGTCGAAGAAGGACACGAGAAAGTTGTGTGAATACCATAAAATTCCTTGGCACAACACAAAAGAATGTCACTCCAAGAAGTCACTAGTGGTTGAGCTGAAAGCTTCTGATTCAGAGGAAAATTCTGACTCCGATTCAAATCCAGAAGGAAAGAAACGTATTGTTGATGTCGAACACAGCGCCTCTGTCACTACCACCAAAGTTCAACCAAACAAACCAGAAGAACTGAAGGACGGGGAACGCCTCTTTCACTCACAAATGTGGGTAAATGGAGATCCAATTCATTTCATTGTCGATAGCAGTAGTCAGAAGAACCTGATCTCAGCAGAGGTCATCAAGCAGTTGGACCTATCGATGAAACCACACCCGCATCCCTACACCATCAACTAGCTTCTCCAAGGAATAGATATCTGCATCAGCCAACAATGGCATCTTCCCTACGACATCAAGCCCTTCATAAACGAGGTATTTTGTGATATTTCTCCCCTTGAAGTTTGTGATGTTATTTTAGGACAACCATATTTGTGGAAGTGACATGTTGTGTATGAGTCTAGACCCCAAAGTATTATTATTACTTTGGGTAGACAATTGTACAGGATACCAGAGGTAGTGTCGCCTACCACTATTTCTTTAATTTCTTCTAAGAAATACAGTAAGGTCATTTCATAGACCGATAAGTTCATCTTTTTTTTTATCCGTGCTCATAGTAAGCAGAAGGACTCTGCCACATTTGTGGCCTATACAAATAGCCTCTCTTTGCAGCAGAAGCAAGTGGACGAGATCGTGGAAGAGTACAAAGACATATTCTCCTCATCCACTGAGGTACCGACGCACTGTCAAGTCAAGCATCCAATTGATCTAACCCCGGGTGAACCTCTTCCTAATGGACCAGTCTATCATCACTCGTTGATGTAAAATGACAAAATCAAGTGTCAGATCCAAGAACTTCTTCAAAATGGGCACATCAGACCCAAATCCTCCCCTTGTGGAAGCCCAATTGTACTAGTGCAGAAGAAATATGAGACATGGAGGCTATGCATTGATTACATAGCATTAAACAAAATAACAGCTAGGAACCGGTACCCAATTCCCCAAATTGATGACCTTGTTTACCAACACAAAGGGGAAAATTTGTTCAGCAAGATTGACCTAAAGTCTAGCTACCACCAGGCTCCGATCGAACCAACTGATGTATGGAAGACAACTTTCAAATATAAATAAGGTCTCTTCAAATGGATGGTCATGCCCTTTGGCTTAACAAATGCACCAACCACTTTCATGAGGTTGATGGATGATGTATTGAGACCCTTCACCAACTCTTTTGTGGTGGTATATCTGGATGACATCTTCATCTTCAGCAAAACTTGGGAGGAACACATGTAGCATACTCAACAGGTTTTGAGCACTCTGCAATAGCACAAGCTATATGCCAACTTGGAAAAATGATCCTTTGGCATAAACATGGTCCAATACTTGGGCTACATTGTTGATGAGCACGGGGTACATGTGGATCCAGCTAAAATCCAAGTCATCTGTGATTGGCCAACCCCAACCACACTAACCTAGGTTCAGAGCTTCTTGGGACTTGCCAACATCTACCAACAGTTCATGTTGGGATTCTCCCATATTGCATGGGCCCTCAGCCAAGTGACCAAGGGCAGTGGCAGGAAAAATTTCTCATGGGGGAAGGCACAACAACAAGAATTTGATGATCTGAAGAATATCTTGTGTTCAACTCTAGTACTCTCCTTACCTGATCTGCAACAACCATTCAGATTGAGACTGATGCATATGACTATGTTGTAGGTGTAGTTCTCACTCAGCAAGGTCATCTAGTAGCATACTATAGTGAGACACTCTCAGATACCGTCCAGAAATGCCCCACCCATGACAAAGAAATGTATTCCATTGTGAAATCCCGACGTCAATGGAAACAGTACATTATGGGATAGAAGACAATCATCCACACTCATCACAAGCCTCTGTAGTTCATATAGACAAGAGGGAAGTTGCATAACGACTGCCATCAAAAGTGGTCCACATGCGTGCAACAATTCCATCTCAACATCAAGTATAAGACAAGGAACACAAATCGTGTTATTGACTACCTCAGTCGACCTCCCATGGTTACACTCACCACCATTCTCCATTCATCTGGGCATGAGGCATATGAGTGGCCCCAACTTTATCAGTGAGATCCTGACTTCGCCACCACCTATAATCTCTTGGGTAAAGGCGTAAATTTCATCGATTTTCACATTCAGGATGGGCTATTATGCCATCTAGGCCATCTATGTGTTCCTACAAGCGAGCATGCAAAGATGATTTGGAAGGCTCACTACAATCGGATGGCAAGACATTTTGGCATGGAGAAAACTATGGTCATTCTACAGAAACACATTTTTATTGGCCAAAACTTCGATAGGACGTCAACAAGTATATCGGATCTTGCACTTTCTGTGCCATTTCCAATCCAGCCATCAAGAAGAAAGGATTATAAACCCCTCTTCCTACTCTCGAGAGGCATTGGGAATCCATCTCAATAGATTACATGTCTGGCATTCCATCCACCAAGCAAGGAAATGATTGTGTATTTGTGGTGATTGATCGGTTTTTGAAGATGGCCATTCTCACAACCTGCAAGAAGAGGATCACAGTGGAAGATACTGCCAAGATCTTCTTCAAACGAATGTGGGTCCATTTTGATATACCATAGACCATCATCTTTGATCGGGACAACAGGTTTCTCAACACATTTTGGTCGAGTCTCTGGTTACTGTTGGACACTGAGCTCACTAAATCAATTTCCTTCCACCCTCAAATCGATGGACAAATAGAGTTCGTTAATCGGATGATTGTGAAAATCCTGTGCATGTATAACTCTAAGCATATGCGTACATGGGATGAGAGTCTTCCCTATGTTTAACATAATTACAACAGGGCTCTCCATAGCTCCACCGTCTATAGCCCCTTTCAGGTGGGGCTTGGATTCCAACCCTTGTATCCCATTGATGTTGCACTACCTCTTGCAACCACACAGACAGATTCTTCCCATGTTCAGTCTGAGGATGAAAAATCCACCAAATTAACTGAGTGGATTTGGCACATCCACCAATAGGTCCATGAGATTTTTCAAAAAGCCAATGCTAAGTACAAGAAGCTCCATGATCAACATCTGGTACCGCACAAGTTTCGGGTGGGGGACAAGGTTTGGTTACATTTGCATAAATAAAACCTTATAGGTCCCCATCGGAAGCTTTGTCCCTTTCTCTATGGGAATTACACTATCACCAAGGTTCTGGGTGACAATGATTTTGAGCTCAACACTCCCCCCTTCCTTGGCTTGCACCAAGTGTTCAATGTGGACCTCTTTCGACCATATTTTCCACCATTATTGGAGACCTCGGAGATCGCAAAACATTTGAAACCAATAGAGCTCAACCCTAACTACATGGAACATGCATCCACTAATCAAATAGTGGACACATAGGCCAAGGGCACTCACCAGCAGAGGATCCAGCTTTATCGGGTTGTCAAGGCAGGGCAACTCCTGCACCAAGGAAAGTGGCTCACCCAGAGCCAAATTAAGCAAAAATTTCCTCACCTAATGGGGGAACTCAACGGAATGGATACCATTGCTTCCTAAGGGGGGAGCACTGATCCAGGTGGATATTGGTGGCCACCAACCTATTCCAAATGGCTCCTCTTAACAGTTTTTAGTATAGCACGTTCTTCTGTAATTGTGGGTTCTACACTTCCAGGGATTTCTAAAGCCCTACACAGATTACAAGTGGAGATTGGTGGCCACCCACCTAATCCAACTGGATTATTTTGGAAGTTTTCATGTCTGTACATCTTTTTGTACTTCCAGGGATGTTTTGGGGCCCTAAACAGTGTTTTTTTGGCTTGCCACAATCAAACTGTAGATGGAGTTAGAGTTTGACTGCATAATGTGTAGTTCTAGAAAATACCTTTCCAACGAGCTATCACGCACCTAAAACGGATGTCGTATGCAAAAGTTACAACCCATGAAAGTTGAGGTTCTAACTTACCCATCAGGGCCCACATAACTTTTGGCATTTATTCTCCTAGGGTTAGGTTTTTGGATGTCTAGGGTTTTGGCATTCACGAGTAATGTTAAAAAGGCCTCTGGAGCATCATTGTAATCATTATGCTCAGACAGATGTGCTTAGCAGCCACATCTCTTTTCAGAGATAGCTACCACCATTCGAGCAAGTTGTTTTTAGTTCTACTTTTTTACAGTTTTAACCTATTTTATTTATTCAATAGAAGTTATTGTTCATTGGATATTTGTTGGTGTTCTCCGTATCTATGTATTATTGTATTCATTATGTTATTCATTTCGTTTCGCTCATAAATCTAGATCATTCTAGTAGGCACTTAGCTGAGCATTGTTTCCCATTATGACGAGGAGTCCCTAGGTGAGGATTGCTTACTAGTCTCCTCGGTCAACTTTTGTTCTCATTTTTTTCCATCAATTTCCACTAAGAAGCCTGAGGCTAATCCCTTGGAAATTTATAACAATCCTCTTCTACTTGTCGATCCAGATTTCTCATTTGTGGATCTTGAAAATTGTGCCACCAATTTGGACTAGATGATGGATTGCATTATATTTTATTAGCTCCTTGAAGCTCCATTCCCACTGATGTTTCTATTGTGGTTGCAAGACTCAAACCTGAAAATTTTCAAGATCAAGAAGCCATGGACTTGTGACTTCGGACTTCAGCAGGAGTGCAACTCCCACTACCCTTAATCTATTAATCTAAGTGAGGTCAAATATTTTTAAAATTTTTTTAGTCGTGAGTTCAAATATTTTTAAACTTTTTATAGTCATGAATATGTTTATTATTAGTATTGTATAGGTTTCTCGTTAGATTACAAGCTTTGAAAGGTTTGAAATGCCACTTCCCTTTCATTTTAATAGTTGTATATTATTTTTATATTTTTTTTCATTAAGAAGTTTTGATACAAATTTTTTATCACTATTATTAAGTGACTTACTCAAGTTTGTATATAACAGCAAAAATATTTGACACTAGTGAATTTACGCAAAACCTAAAATGACGGGCATAAAAAACAAATGACCATCATCAAATTTTCCCTTGATAGGTAAGCGAAATTTGAAATTAAAATGCCTATGAAGTAATGCAATCAATATGGTATTTACATATCACTTGTCAACTTCATGTTGAACACAAGAAATTACACATTTCCTTCATTATGGGTTGTCAAAAAGAATTTTTTAACTTTTAATTGCTTTGGGAATATATATATATATATATATATATATATATATATATATATATATATAATTGATATTGAAGAATATATATATAATTGATATTGAAATATTTTATTTTAGGTGGACATTGAAATTTACGTATTTAATACATTAATTAAATTTTAATGAATGATTTTTTATCGATTGAATTTTATAGCTGGTAAAGGAAATATATAAAAAGTTGATATTGAAATATTTTATTCTAGGTGGACATTAAAATTTACATATTTAATACATTAATTTAATTTTAATGAATAATTTTTTATTAATTAAATTTTATAAATTTTATCGCTGGGAAAGGAAGAAGGAGAGATGGAAAGAGTTAAGTAGAAGATCTTGAGTCAAAATTATTTTGGACATTCATGTAAAAAACAACCTAATTTTGTCAAAATTTGCTTAAAACAAATTTTTTCATTGGTCCTCATTTCAACACTTAAAAAAAACATTAAAAATGTGATTAAAAACCTTAATCACTTTACCAAAGATAAAACATTAAATATGTGGTTAAAAACCTTAATCACTTTACAAAAGATTTGGTAAAAAAGACAAAGATGTATTAAGGAATACATTTATGGTTTATGAATGTGCATATAACTTAGTGTGTCTAATAATATCACTAGCAAGTCACTATCACCTTCAAATATATTGCAAACAAAACTTGTTGTTCAAATAAATGAATTTTTTTTTTGGTTTGCTAGTTTGTCTGTGACCTGCGGGACTAGCCTATGGATGAGAAACCACGATTCAGGGGCATCTAAGCCATCAAAATCACCCAAGGATCGCACCCGTTATGAGCCACACCAACCCTTAACATGGCTGGATATTTTGTCCCTGTGGGTTTCGAACGGATGACTTTAGCATCACAGAGTGCCTTAAAAACACACTCTGTCACCAACTGTCCTACACCTCGGGGGCATTCAAATAAATGATTATAGAATATGAAGATGTGAAGCATTTCAATATTTTGGAATTGTCGAAGGTTTATGAGAAGTTGGTCATTGATGGCCCCTACATTGTAGATTATAAGGTCCATGTTTTATCCATTTTAACAACTATTTTTTGGTACCAAATGAACTTTCCTTTTTACCATAATTAGTATAGAATATGGTTTTGTGCAATTAAGTGATGAATGTAATGTGATGATTAATAAAGTATGTTTTACATCTAATTTTAACTATTGATTTCATAATGCTATGGATATTTTCATGCCTACATGCTCCAGGGAGGTTAAATCTTCAAAGGACTCTTTTCCGGCATGGAATGAGGAAAAAGAGGGATTGTGTCCCCTCATCGGCTTTCATAGGCTTCCAAGCCTTTAAAACACTATATCTAGATAACCCATTTGAACTGCTGACTCGGGAGAGGCATTTTATCAAGTGATTTGATCCCTATAACTAGGGACTTTGATTGTAGGGATCTTGGGGGACACAAACCCTTTAATCAAGAAGTGATTGAAGGGTTGATTGATTTACCCTCTTAGTATATATATATGGTAGGAGCTATCCTTGAGGAGTTAGTCAATTTGTAGTCATTTTTCAAGAATTTGATATTCTTAGAGAACTTCCTAAGATGTATTTATGTCTTTGAGATAATATGCTAATGGAGAATTTGCACTTTCAGATTTGTTGTCATTAGTAGTTTTTAAGGTTCCTTACTAGATCTTTAGTAAGGGCCCACTAAAGGTTACACAAGGGACCTCTGTACTATGTTCCATTTCCTTTACTTTCAACATTTTAGAGTTCATTTCATTCATAAGTTAGGTTGTGCATGATTTCTACATCTCTGGCATATGCAAGTAGTAGTGATCTATTTCATACATCATCATTTCATGTTTTATTTACTTCATTTTCACTCTCATTTATCTCATTTCACTTACATTATGTGTGTAGCATAGATTCTTGCACTTCTTGTAAGAACACTTTATTTTCTACAATTATATTTCATTTCATGTAGCAACATTACAGTGGTAATCTATTTCCTGTAGCATAGTTTCCAACACATTGTTTGGGAAGTTTATGGTCTTTTTGCATCACTAGAAGATATAAGATAAGCCATGGATTACTTCAATCTTACTTTAGGAGGGATTAGTTTTCGTTATCATGCTTTATTTCATTTTCTGCAATAGAATAGTGTATTGTAGGATTTTCTCTATTTTCCTTAGAATAGTTTAAGTAGATGTAACTTTGTTTTCTAGCAATTTTACTTCTTAGTTTTGGATCAACAACCTATATTAGCTCACATGGATTTGTATCCTTTCATTCTACTCCTTGCAGTATTTCACCCTAGCTTTCCACTGTCAAGATAAGTAGGGATTAGTCATTAGGTTATATGAGCCCTTAAATTATGATGTGTAGCTTTCCTTTCAAGTAGTTATAGCCTTCCTTTCAAGTAATTTGTAGCTTCCTTTTCAACTGGATTTCAAATTTTCCTTTTATAGTATTAGTGATTATTATTGCTCCTTCCTTGTTGAAGTATCCTTTGTAGTTCCTGGATAGACATGGTTTCTCTTTGTATATAAATACGTGTATGGAGTTTGCACATATAGTGCACAATACCTCTCAAGTTTGTACAAACCTAGGGTTAACATTTAAATTTGTGAGCTAAGGAGTGCAAAATTATTGTTTCTATTCTTTGTCCCATCACCACTTTTTGGCATCATTTCCAAGGAGATGCTAAATAATGCATACATTTCTTTATCATTTTTATTGTCAAAAGGAAAAAAATTGTTTTAAAATGCATGCATTTCACCATTTTATTAAGAAAAAAATGAAGTAGATTGTATTTTTGTTTAAATATTTTTTAGGAGGCATGCCTCGACTTAGGGATAAATCAGGAAAATTCTTACCTAAAACCCCCACCACTGAACCAAGTCCAAGCAATCAAGAGAAGCAACAAATTGATTGTGAGGTAGCATTCCAAGAGGGAACATAATTTTTTGTGGATTTCTTAAAGGAGGAAGCAAGATTTTTTTTAAAACGCTAAGAAGAAGAAGGATCCCCATCTCACCATACAATGGATAATGACAGAGACCAAGAAAAATTCTTTTGGTTCCCTATTCGGGAAACTAGTAGGGAAACAAATATGAAACACATCAATCCATATGATCTTCCTCACTTTCATGGCCTTACTACAGAATACCTTGATACCTTTTTATTTGAGTTTGTAGTTGTTTACAGGGCTTATGATTACACCTCATATGAGTAGAATCTCAAGCTCTTTCCCTCTACATTTAAGGAATCATCCTTGAGGTGATTCATGAGCCTAGAAGTGAACATCATCACTAGTTGGTACAAAATGAAGTAAGACTCCAGTAACAAGTATAAGGACTATTGTAAATCATACCAATTTTTCACATGCAACTCTATGTGACTAATTTTCAGATATGAGAAATTTCCTCCTAGTGAACCAACAATAACAGCCTAGCTATTATCACTGAACAATTCTACACTAAAAATTATTGAATGAAAATATATGAAGCAGAAACACAAAAGATGAGAGATGAATCATCAACACATATGAAACACAATTTCAGTTAGGTAATCTTGTTATCATCAGAAATCATGAGGGAAAAAACACCCCTCCCAACCAATACAATATCACCAAAATTTGAGGACAACCTTGTCCTCCAAAATTTACCAAAACTGAGAACAACCTTGTTCTCCAATAACCATACAAATCAGAAAACCAAACCACAACAAATCTCCTGGAAATATTCTCTTCCCACAAATCTGTTTCAGACCACCTGTACAACATGTTGAGGTCACTCATTGTTAGCATGTACGGACCTATCCCTTCCCAGAAGAGCTTGTACGGATGTATGTGATTTTTCCTACAACAACTTGTGTATGTATGATATTGTTCCCTGTATAACCCGCGCACATGCAAAAATTGTATGAACACTTCATAAAGCTCGCTCGAGTTCATACAATATATTCCTTCTGAGGTTGGCTCTCTCTCCCACACGTGAGGTGTTCCTTTCCCTACCAAGAAAAGAAAATAGAGAGTCCTCAACCTTAGGCTATATTTTCTCCCCTCTCATAATTTCCCTTTGCTAAAATCACCAAGCCTCCTAGCACAAGTGCAGACTTACTTATGCTATCTCCATTATGCACACTAATTATGTAATGTCACAATGGCATCTCTCCTTTATATCGGAGTCCAATGAGTGAGTTTAGGATCCCTTCCTAAAATCAACAATTAAATAGAATATTGTATTCCTCTTTGTGGGTGTGGCACCCCCACACAAACCAACAAATCCCATCAACTTTTCCATGAGGTCCTAGCCTCATTTCTAGGTCGATTTCACTAAAATGAAAGTCAAAACTAGTGCCAACGAAAATCACCACATTCCTAGAACCTCTCCTCTAGTGAGAATACCTCCCAAAGATAGAAAAATAAGAAAATCAAGGGACACAAGAGATAAGATATTTTGAATGACCCAAGGGGAGAATTAATCCATGGATGACTATGAGGAAAGATTTCAACTTAGCTACAAGAGAGCTCATAGTTGTACATTGGATGATGACGCACTAAAACTTGTCTCGCTCAAATGGGTAAGAGAGGAAATCATGGAGAAACTGAATCTCCTTTCAAATGCAGATATCTTTCAATTATATATGGTGACATCGAGAAATTATTCAATACTACTCCAAATCAACTAGGAACAAAGGTAGAAATTGTAAGGGTATGGTAACATGGTCATCTCATCCTAAAACCATTACTAATGATGATATAGAAGGTTTATTAGAAGACATGAAAACTAATATTTTTCACTCACTAGCCATGCAAATGGACACATTGATGGTCAAGAAGAAGAAAATAGGGATTTGGCCATTTTTTGCCTCGGATGCAGCAAGAGGCATCTTAGAAATGAATTCCCACTCAATTGTGTAGAAGTTTGTGCAATATGTGAATATCCAAATCCAAATAACAAATTCCTTTCTCTACCATGTGTAAAATATTCATATCAAGGGGATGAAAAGAATGTGGAACCATTATGCTTCATAAACCAAAGAATACTAAGATAACCTAGACCATTCTAGGAAGGTATGACCTACACTCATCCTCAATACTTTGGTTGTTATAACTCACAAATTCCTTCTCAACTTTGGTACCAACCTAGTTTAACTACTAATTTTACCCATGAAAAACCAATGGAAATACCTAAGTTAGCCTATCAATCCCCCTCGTCAACCATTTAAATCCCAACCCCCAATGAAAAACCTCCAGTGGATTAATCCTCCACAATGGTGGAGGCCTCCAAACAAACATCAACAAGAATTGCTTCCCCCTCCTCCACAAAATAATGCTTCCATAATTGTTGTACCAATGCTTCCAAAAATACCATAGTTTCATGCCCAACCAACTCCCACTACAAGGAGATCACCTTCTTGCAGAGGTTCCATAAACCTCCCCGAAAAATAATTCCCTTAATTGTTTATAGCGGAGGTTGTTAGCATAGGAGGGTGGCTTGAGGTTTTTGTAAAGGTTTTTTTTCGGTGCACCTTTATGGAACATACGAACCAGTGTGCATTTAAAAACTACTACACCGGTGCTTAAATGTTCAATCGACCCATCACTCTCATAGTGGAGGCGGGTCGTGAGAGGTTTTTGCGAAGGTTTGTTTTAATCGGTGCACCTTTAAGAAATTGATGCACTATAAGTTTCATGAACAATGATGCCTCGGTGTGTCCATGTTCCCGCAGCACCTCCATACTTTATAATAAAATTACATGCATCGAATAAATCACATTGGTTTTATTGAACAACACACACAGGTGCGCCTATTTTCCTAAAGGCGCACCAAGGTAGGGTAGATAAAAAAAATACCAAACTGATTTTCATTGTTACATTGTATCTCGTGCTTTCAAACTCTCAAGAAATCACATGTTCTCATATTTTTTCCTAAGACGCCCCATTTCTGATGCTCTACACCGACTTTGATAGCTCCATTGTTGCATTCCACACATTTCCAAATTTTGGAAATTACCACAAATTTTCATTTCCTCTCAAAGGTGTAGCCATGCCTCCTTGGTACACAATAGAGTAGGTAAATTATTTATTACCTTCCTATTTTCATTTTCGTCTAATCAAAATTACAATTTAGCTTGAAATTTGGCATTTTTTTATCAATTTTGCACAGTGCACCTAAATGACTCATGTCACCCCAAATTGGTGTATATTGTGTTAAATACACAGTGGGCACCATCGATGGTGTGTCGATATATGGCCACACCAATGTCGTTCAAGCTAGCGCACCGTAAAAATATACCAAAAAACAAAGCGGTGTGTTCTTCGGAGCACCCCTACACTGATGCAAACTAGGCTTATACCTGCATTGGTGCATTACACTTCATTAACTGCACCACTATTTCAATGATATATAAAATTTAACCTACCGGTGCACCAAGTTTAATCAATCTCCCCAGGGAATATCTAAAACATAACACCATAGTGAGCACCTTTGTCGGGGTGTCTATATATGTCTACATTGATGTCATTCAAGCTAGCGCACCACGATAAATAAATAAATAAAAAATGGTGTGTCCATGGAAATGCCCCGACACCGGTGCAAAATGAACTTATAATTGCACCGGTGTGTTACACTTCATTAACCACACCGTTATCTCAATGATTTATAAAATTTAATCTAACGACACACCAAGTTTAATCAATCAACCTAAGGAATACCTGAAACATAACGCCCCAGAGAGTCAATGTTTAAATGCACCACCAATTTATAATAAAATTATAAGCATCAAATAAACGCATCGATGTTGTTGAACAACACACATCGGTGCTCCTATATCTCTAAAGGCGCACTGAGGTACGGTAAATTAAAAAAAAAATACCAAATAGATTTTCATTGTTACATTGCATCCCATGCTTCCAAACTCTCAAGCAAGCACCGATGCTCACCTTTCTTCCTAAGACGCCCCATTTCTGGTGCTCTACATCAACTTGAATATCTCCATTGGTGGATTCCACACATCTCCAAATTTTGGAAATTACCACAAATTTTCATTTCATCTTAACGGTGCAATCATGCCTCCTCGGGATAGAAGAGACTAACTAAATTATTTATTATCTTCCTATTTTCATTTTCATCCATTCCAAATTACAAATTAGTATGAAATTTGTGAATTGTTTCAATTTGTTTTTCAATTTCGTGTGGTGCGCCTGAACAATTCAACTCGCCCTGACACAGTGTGTATTATGTTAAATACACAATGAGCACCACCTCCTGTGCACCACATAAATGTACTCATCGATGTGGTTCACTCAAGTGCATCACGATGAATTATTATAAACAAAGTAGTGCATCCTTCATAACACCCTAAAACGAGGGCGCAATGGGCTTCTACCTACACTGAGACATTTCACTTCATTAATCGCAATGCTAGCTCGACAATTTATAAAATTAAACCTAGTGATGCACCAATTCTAACCAACAACATCGGGGCGTACCCAAAAAATAACGCCATGACGCATCAATGTTCAAATGCACTGTCATACTTTATAAAAAACATACATGCACCGAATAAATCACTCCAGTGTTGTTTAACATTATGCACCGCTATACCTCACTCAACTAACATCACTGCTAACATAATGATTTATAAAATTTAACGTAGAGGTGCAACCATTGTAATCCAATGCACTAGTAATGTATACAGAAACACATTGGGACATATATTGCCCAATTTTTCATAGCGGAGCATCTCATTGGATGCCTCATTCCCAATGCTCTGTCCCTTACAATGTAGTGTGTCCTTCGAAACTCCTTGAAATCGGTGCACAATGGGCTTCTACCCACACCGACACATTTCACATATTTAACGACACCACTGGCTCAATGTTATATGAAAATTTAACCTAGCGGTGCATAAATTTTACCCAATCACACCGATCTGAACCAAACACATAATGCCCCGGAACTTCAATTTTCAAATACACCACCATACATTATAAAAATCATACATGCACTGAATAAATCGCACTGGTGTCATTTAACATTACCCACGTATACACTTCACTTAACTAACGACACTACTAACATAATGATTTATAAAATTTAACGTAGCGGTGCCACAATTGTAATCCAATGCACCAATATTGTATACAGAAACGCACTGGGACATATATTTCCTGAATTTTCACATCAGAGAGTCTCCCTCCCAGTTCTCTATCCTTTACAACGCACTGATGTACAAAATGTCAGTGCTCCACTATCACAGTGGTGTTAGTGCATTAATAGTAACCTATCACACTGCTTCAACTGTGATAATGAAGTTTAGCTTAGCAGTTCCCATCAATCCACCAAATGCATCGATGTTTTAAATACAACGTAATCGGTAGATATCATGTCGATGCTCTGGTAGACATGGTGCATTCAGTTTACCAAATGGCACTATGGATTTGTGCACTATAAATTTTAGCGTTTTGGTGTGTCTTTGTTAACGAGATGAACAGGTACTGTTAAAATAACTTTGTTAGTGCATATAGTCATATGGGACACACCGCTTAGCAGTGTTTTTGTTTTGAGATAACACATCAACCACAAGGCATATGAACTGTTGGGGGTGCACTGATTTATTTTAAAGATTTCTTTGCAAGAAAAAATTTATTTTGGATTTTTTATAATACACATCATTTATACATTTATTTGTTTTATAATTTCAATTTATTTTATATTTATATATGTTCCTCACAATATTTGTATGTGAATCAGAGACGACAACGACAAGATAAGGAGGTGGGGAGGCGGTGGGTTGAGACATATGCTCTTATGCATGAGTGGGAGGCCAGGGAGAGGGATATGGAGGATTACCCTCGCCCTATTTCACAACATACCCATGACCTTTTTATGGATATTGGCCTCCTGAATTTTTATCAAGAGGGAAGATCTCTTAGGGGGAACTTTTCATTGTTATAGCATTTGATTCATCGATGGGATCATGGGAGACAGTGGTTCAAGGCCAGTTCAGATATGTGGTATCATCTCATGGAGGAGGATGTGTATTTTATCACTCGGTTCTCTAGGAGTGGGGTTTATTTTCCCCATTTCCATGTTCTATCTCTCGGTGCTGCTGGAGAGACCCAGCTATCATATGTGCAGAGATATGTCAGTTCAGATATTACTTTGGCTTCATAGTTTCAAGTTAAATGTGGTCAACTATGGATAGGTGCATTTGAGAGAGAGGACCTTATATGTCTATGGTATATTCTCTTGTCACTATCACAATATAGCTATGGTGGGAAGAACATTAGTTGAGCTATGTTGTATTATGTATATATTATATTGTGGGAGCCTCGATTGATTAGGTGGGTGGATGTTTTTTTGAGACAGTTTTGTTGTGCATTAGATCATTATCGCTCTATTTTTTCTGGGACGAGATTCTTCCTATTCATGTCTGAGTTGTATACACTATTTTTTGAGAGGGTTCATGCCACTCAGTCAATGGTACCCCACTTTCCTGTTAGGCCTATGTTTGATGTTCATTTTCACATGCAGGGGAAGTTGATGGAAAAGAAGGGTCAGTCTGAGTATCTCATTACTATGGTGGGAAGGTCGATTATTGATTTAGTGTCTAGCGAGGATGATAATGTCCTCGATATTGTAGAGTACTTATATGCGGGGATATATTGGAGAGGATGTCCAAACATCTAATTTACAATAGAGGAGCCAACATATGATAGAGGTAATATTATCGTTATTTTTTTATCAATCTATTTGCATATTTTTATGTCTTATTTAATTCACATGTAATTTATTGTAACATTTTTTTTCAATTATCTTATAATTATCATATATTGTTTTGAAGATAATGGCACATATGTTGGGGATGCACCTCCCCAACATGAGGATGAGGTGATGGAGGAGGAAGAGGATAAACCTTCAGTATTACCAAGACCCCACATGCCACACATGCCAGATTTGAGAGTCTAGCTAGAGGTGGCATATGAGCTATGCCATGTCATGACTATTCACGAAGTGGTACCTATCTCCCTAGAGACATATTATGGGTAGAGGTTATCTCTAATACATGAAGGTGTTTACCTCATGACATGACGATGTTGATGTGTCATATTGTTGTTGTGGTGAACCTCATCGATACGTTGAGGGATGGGGCTCATGATTACACTACATATAGCTCATAAAAAGATCCATCCACATCCTCTACTCCACCACATGATCCTCCTCCTCCTCCTGATTCTCCTCCACATGAGTGAGTTTTAGAATCTACCAATCGTCCATCCACGCCTCCTCCTCCTCCTCCTCTTGTTTCCCCTCCACAATTTTTTGAACCTGTATCCACATCCAATCCTCCTCCTCCCCATCTCCCTCTGCTTGTGTCACCATCCATTGATCATTGTCTTTCTCCTAGTCCACATGTGTCATAATCCATCGATCCCCCTCTTCCTCCTCTTCCTCCACATGTATCACAAGCTTCTAATGCTTTGGACACTATGATCACAGTGGGTACTGTTGATGCACATATTTATGATATTTATATATAGACACTTGATAGTGCACTTATGTCGACATTTTTTTATGATATAGGTTTTCTTGATAGAGGATCTACCTCTGGTAGCAGAGACACTGATGCACCTATCTCTGGTGGTGGGCCTAGCTAGTAGTGGTACTGATTTACATGTATACTGATTGTTTTATATTTGACAGGAGATTTATATATGACATGTTTATTGCATATTTTGTTGAGATGTATGTTTGACATGTATATTCATATGTATATCACTCATGTATATTATGGTTTTCATATAATGTTGTGGTTGTTGTTGTTGTTTGATTTATAAAATGTAATATGAGTACGCTAATGATGAACATTGTTAATGATTTATTTGTCTTTAAGTGAAATTTGATATGTATCACTCATTTAAATTTATAGTTGTCATATAATGTTTAACTTTACTTTTATGAAAGCGTTTAATTTGGATTGTGATTGCAAAAAGTTATAACCATTAATGGTGTATAATGTTTAATTGTTGTTCAAGGTGAATTGTTTGTTGTGCAACAATATACAATATGTTGATTAAACATGTTTAGAAACAAAAAATACTTAAACATGATGAGTGAAATGTTTGTGATTTGAATATTTATGCATTTTTCATATATTGTAATAATAATAGTATAGCATAATTATTCACTAATAATAATGTTGATGATGTAATAATAATGTTATTTTTTAGTTTTTATTATTCAAATATTACAAGAAAAATTTATAATATAATTGTTTACTAAAATAACAATGATTATATTTTATTAATATTTAACTTTTCCAATTATTTTATTAATTTATATTATCCAACTACTATAATATATGAAATTTATTCAATTAAATTTAAAATAATAAATATAGAGAATAGTAATACATTTTGATCTACACATACTTTATGAATCTTTTATTAAAAAATAATATCACCCAACATTTTATTATTAGTATTTTAAGACTTAGTAAAATTGACAAAGGATTTTATACTTCTAGATAAGTATGGATCATTACAAATTTCATTAATTTTGATTAGGCTCTAGAAAAATACTCTTTTAGAATTTCCATTTCCTTCTTATATTGACACTTATTTCAAGGAGAATGAGAAAAGAGTTATTAATATAAGTTTATATGATTATAAAACTAAAGGATGGAGTGGAATAGGTGAAGGCCATGATAGTTGAACTAGTTAAGTTGGTAATGCCAAGTACACCACAAGTACTGTATATGTTGCATGAAGTTATTTTGTTGGAATTGTCCTTAGAAGTTCCATCAAAGTAAGTATATATTTATTTGAATTTTGATTTTCTCAAACAATAAATATTTTGAGGTTTAAATATTTTTTAATATATTCATTTTTCGTTAAATAAAATATAATTTAAAATAAATATTTACTATAGTATGCCACCAAATTTGTAATATCTCAATTAACTCTTAGTGATTCAAATCTTAACATAAATATATTTTAATACAATACAACATAAATTTCCTATAAGAAATAATAAATATGACAATAAAAATATATAAAAACCAAATCTTATGCTTGTATGTATATTTAATGTATTTTCAATATGGTGGTTGTAAATGATTGTTAACTTTTCATATCCAACATAATTGTAAAATGAAGGGGGGGGAAAGCATAAATGTTCCTTATAGATACCCATAATAAAAGGACACATCCACAATATAAATGTAACAAATCATTTACATGAAATCGGTCTTTGTTTCCATCACCCTTATTATCTTCCACTCTTGGCATTGTAACATTGGTGTTCTCAAAAATATGTTTAGATCTTGGATCATGTCTCAATATGAACCACTAATCCTCATCCAACACATTTGGGTAAAAAAACATGTGGTTGTAATGTTTTGGGAAAACATAAGGCTCCTTACTTTCAACCCACATTTATTTAGAGATAATACATATTATCCCACTATCATGATATTCCTTTTCATTTCTCTAGTCGAAGGTATCCCACCACTTGCAACAAAAAATAACACATTGAAATGATGAGAATTCCACTTGCATGATATCTTCTATCTTTCCAATGTAACATAACTTCCCCTCTATCAGGTTTTCATCATGGTGACTAACACGAATAGATTGGTTGAACTCGACCTCCACTCCACAATCTTGTGTGATGTGGACTTCACTATCATACTCAATGTGAAAATCATGTCCATATTCCCACATAGATGGGAAGAAATGAACCTATAAAAATGTGAACAAAGGGAGGTGTCATATGTATAATAATAGAAGCATTAATAACAACATAATACATGTTACAATTCAAATGTGAAATATTATAAATAGAATGTGGTACTCAAAGAGGTTATTACAGAGTTGTTGCACCCGATCCATATGTTTAATTCATCCATATCTTCTCCACATGGGTTACGTATGGACACCGCATATTTCTCTTGTATCTGGTCAGCCACCCAACTATTAGGACATGTTTTTGGCATATTTTCTTTTAAATGATCAGGATAAGGCATGTTTCTACCATTCAATTGTTTAAATGCTTTCATTTCACTGTCCATTTTCTTATTTTATCTTCATACAACGTGACCCATGGTTGTGTTTCCCTGCGTTGTAAAGAACAAATTTATATATGGCATCCATTTCAAAATCCATTGATGTATACAAAAATTCAAAACAAATAGCATGAGATCAAATATATATTATCAACTTAAAGAAAAAATTTATTGATGGCATCAAAATTTCTAAATTTGTTGATGTATAAAAGAATTCAAAACAAATAGAATGGGATGAAAAACATATTATCAACTGCAATGTAAACAAATTATCTATATTGAATTGACAAAATATAACTGACTTACTATTTATCAAGCGCCTTTTTCAGTTTGTTTGGAGTAGCTCCCATTCCCTTTTTTCCTCATCTTGATGGTCATCCCATACGACTTCCCCTTATATTTCATCAATTTTCTTGATGTACTCACTGGAATAATAGAACAACTCATATACTATGTACCCCTCTTCCATAGAGCCCTCTAGTTTTTCCCTTTGTTAAACAAACCCCTTCAATGTTTTCATGTACCTCTCTAAGAAGAACATCCAATGACATGAAAACACCCAAGATAATTCAACCTCATCAGGTAAGTGAATTAGAAGTTGTACTTGCAAGTCCATAAAACTCGTGGGCAGTTCCTTTCAAACATACAAACAATCTCAGCTATCTCTCAGTGCCACCATGGAATGTTAGCCATATGAATATCCCTTGATATGATTCAATGTAAAAATGCATATAATTTTGATATGGAACGTTGCAGGTCTAAGGGGAAGTCATGGTTCACACAACCACGCACAAATAAAGGATAGTAACACTACAAAATAAACACACACATCGTTAATTTCCATAAAATTGTGAGTGCATAGCATATTTTTCCCGACATTAGTATAGAACTAGAATAATCATGTATTCATCATACATACCCTCGAAGGTTTAGATGATCATGTTATTTCAACCCCAACAAGTTCCCATCGACAATGAAGCAGTGTCGTAGATTCGACCCATATAAAGAAGGTTCCTTCACACCCAATATAGCATCATTTTTCATAGAAATATCATCTTTCTTCAAAATCCATGGAACATCACCTTATTTAAAATACCAAGAGGGAACAACCTCTCCTCTAATTTCATTTCTTGGCCAATGTGTCTTTATAGTATTCGAAGAAATAAGATCTCTCTTGACATCCATTGTGTCACTTTTATTCCATGATATGTGCCTCCATAAAGAATATGAAACATTTTTTAATATATGCATGGGATCCAGTAATTGGCCAATCTTAAGATTCTAACAATATGGAAGATCATAAAACAAAGACTTTTGTTTCATCCCAATGGGAATTTTCTCAACATAGGTGTCAAAAAGTTCAGGATCATCAAATATTAGTTCCCCATTTTAATCAAAGAATTATTCCATTTCCTTCTCCTTCTTTGTATCATATTCCCTATTCCAATTTGTCGGTGTCATTATTTAATATCATAGTGTTCTCTCTGGTTTATCATTGAAATCATATGTATCTCTTCTATAAGGGTGGTATTCTGGGAGGAATACCCTCGAACAATCGTACACCGAATTTTTTAGGTCATTGGACTACCTATCCTTTCTTGAAGGTCCACAACATTTACATCCATGGTACCCTTTTGTTAGAATACATGCGATGTTAACATATACATAGCATGTAAGTGTCAAAAATATAGTTGCACCAAATGAAGTATGCCAAATAAAATTACATATATAAACAAATTGATGAACATGCTTACTGGAGAAAACTCCTAGTCTTGGATAATCATGTGTGGTGTACGCACATATCCCATACAACATAAAATACCTCTCCATTGGGATGGGTCTTGATACATCATATACATGTATCCCTTCCTGTAATTGCTTAAATTCATCGATCAGTGGTTGGATGTAGACATCCATTCTCTTCACTTGTCTTCTACTTGGGACTAAAAAAGCCAACATAAGATTTTCATTCTTCACGGACAACCATGGGGGGGTATTATTATTGATCACTACCACTAGAGAAACATAAAAGTTGGTGTTTTGGAGGGAATATGGGTTAACTCAATCCATAGACATGCTCAAACGAAGGCTCTATAATTCATCCTTGAATTTATCGGACCATGTATCATGTATATGCCTCATGGCTATTGAAGCTTCTAGGATTCACATAACTCCTAGATAAATTCTATATGAGGCATAACAGCCCTTAAACATGGATAATTGTTTGCAACGAAAGAGCCTTTGAATCCTTGGAATTTTAGACATGTGCCTCAATATCTTATGAGGAGGACCATGTCCCTTAACCTTGTTTTATAATTTATGGCACATGCCATGCCCACATTATAAACATATGTCTTTGTATGCATATTTGTTTCTATATAGAATAAAATCATTCAGACATGCATGGTATGATATGTACTCAAACCCCAACATTTTCATAATTTTCTTGGCCTCTATACAACTATCGAGCAAGCGATTATCAGTCATAAGTGCCTTATTTTTTAATAACCTACAATTAGTATGAAATATAAATTTACATTGCCATTAAGTATGAATAAAATTAACCCTTTTCTTCCTTCATTGTGTGACAATATTCCTTAAAAATTTAAGGGAATTAATGGTTAGTTACCTCAAAAGTGTCGTGAAACACATGTCTGGCATACCATACATTTCTTTCAAGTTGTAAAATAGCATTGTTGTCCCTAGTTGGGTAGACCTTGCAAACTCCTGTATTGGACCAAATAAAGGGGTGGTGGAAGCATATTTTATGTTTTCGTAGAAGGTATCTATGACATCAACATCATCCCCTGGTTCATTTTTTTGTAATTCATCTAACGACATTCCCTTCATGGCTTGGGTATCCTGCAAGAAATTATACATACCACCCTCTCTACCATTTCCTTCATCCCCAACATGTGAAGAACTAGTGTTACTCTCAAGGTTTTATATTGGTAACTCAAGACATAGTGGGAATTGAATAGGTGGTTGTTTCGACCATTCTCGGTATGATTCCTCTCCAAGGTGTTTTTGTTTAGTATAAATCTCACGAATTGACATCGTATTGGGGTGCAATGGCAGATGGTAGATAGGTCGATCGTCATCAGAAACTTGATTGTAAAAATATTGAATATTACATTGATAATATTAGTAACACAATTCTTTTAATATGTTCAAACATTATACCAAACACTTGTTAGAAGCATGGACATTTTCTTCCCAATAATAAACATGAAACCAACCCCTTTATAAAACAAATGTTGAATTAAGAAATACTTTTACATTAGTTCCATTGAAAATCCAAAAATACAATTACTCAAACATCTTTTTCTTACGCCCTACGATGTTGTCTACATAAAAGAGATCAAATTCATGGTGTAATATCATTGACCCGGGATGGTTGCTGGAAGATGGCATGTTAGGATTGGGAGGGTAAATAAGTTGTCCATTTTCATCAAACATCTTATTGCAGTATATTTCTCTTGATAAGAGCTTGCATAATTTTGGGATCACGAGAATATATTGAGCATCTAAACTCGATCTTGAATATTGATCCTACAAAATTCAATGAACAATTATTAAACTGCACTTGCATACATAACATAAAGTCAATGAGATAAATTAATTATCAATAAAATATGGACGTACTGCAATCAACATGAGAGAACTTGAAAGAGTTCCAAAGATACATAATGAGCCGACATTGGAATATGAAGAATTGGCCATTGTTGATAGATTGGGTTGGTTTTCATTGATGCCAACCCTTGAAGCAAGTCCGGTAGCAAATTCTAGTAGCCCTAGCGGTGTGGTTAAGGAACCCAAGTTTGTATGAGGAATAAATCCATGAATATCAGTGAATTTTTAGGTAAAACTATCAATGATGGATAGTACATGTCATTATGTTTCTGGTGATATGTGGTACATCACATCGTTCCTCACGGTTGAGGAGATATGGATTTGTGAAGTTGGAGGACCCTCATGAATATTCTAGAAGCCTCTAGAAGGTCAACGAAGAAGTCGATTATTATAGAATCTCATAGAAATTCATCAAGAAGTTTACTAGTCAAAGTGGTTGCAACTAGGAGTTAATCATGGGTAAAGTTGTTGCAATAAGAAAATAATTAAAAATAAATTAGATGCAACAAGAAGTGGTGAGTTTACTAATTATGGGTAAATTAGTTGTAAGTGGATAAAGTAGTTGAAAGTGGGTTAGCCCTAAAGGAGGGAAGTTGGGTAAAATAGTTAGAAGATGACCCCTAAAGGAAGGAAATTTGAGATTATAAATAAGAGAGCAAGAGACTCCCATTATCACATGTTGAGCACATTGAATATCTATCTTGTGAAAGGTTTATTGAAGGTACTCACTGATACATCTAAAGTTGCACAAGTCTAAGGTAGCGAAGGAAGAGAGACGAAAATTTTTCGTAGTTGTAGTAGAGAGTGGGAAAATCACAACAACTCTTGATTAGGGTCATCCTCACAGGTCAAAGAGTAAATTACATCATGCGAGGCATCCCCGTGGTTTACCTATAGCTTGTCATGTGAGGCCCTATGGGACAACCAACTTCGTCACGTGAGGTAGTGCCATATCTAAGGAATGAGTTGTGGTTCAAGTTATAGAAGTTGAGAAGAAGATATAGGCAAGGGTAACAATGGTCAGGTACAACATAGTTATCTACAAAATTAAAAAGGTATGTTGCATGCTTGTATTGAAGTTGATCTTTTGGAAATTGTGTGAGATATGGTTATGGGAGATTGATTATTTTCCCTGGAGGGACTATTGGTTATATGGTACATACTATATGAGATAGATATAGAGAGGTACAATGCTGGTATTTTTTTGTTTGTCATTAGCACACTTTGTTGGGTATATTGTTGAGGCATATCTTGTATTTCTTGGCACATGTTTGAGGGCTTTTGGTTTAGGTGTGTTGTTTAAGTTATTGGTACAGTTTGAGGTTGCATAACAGTGAGGGTTTGATTCTTGGTTGATGTGAGGGTTCACTACACTTGGTTTATGATTTCTTGTATATGTATCACACATGATTAGAGAGACATAGTTTTACATGGTTTGAGATATACACTTTTGATAGTGGGTATGAGATCTATATGATCAGATTTGATTAGTTGAAGAGATTACTGGTTCAGGTTGTTGGTATAGGTTGGTACAGGTTGTTATTACAGGTTGTTGGTACAGGTTGGTACAAGTTTGTATAGGTTGTTGGTATATGTTTATGGTACAATTTTTACATTGATAGATTTCACAGTGATTTCATTAGTTATTTGACACTTATATTTCACGACGACAGGACGGGGAAAGGATAGGTGGTTGTATCCACCTTCCAGTTGTAGCCGAAGAATATAGGGGGTTGTAGCATCCTTATGTTATGATCTAGATAATTAGGGATTTGTATCTTCCTTCAGGTTGGATCCTGAGAAACTAGGGGGTTGTAGCCTCCTTCTAGTTGCAACTAGAAAACAAGGAAGTGTTGGAAAACTAAGAGGGGGGGTGAATCAGTTATTACTATGCTTAAACAATTATGCCCATTTTAAACTTATTACAGAACACTCAATGATGGTCACAATAATGTAGGGAAGTAAGAAATAGAATATTCAATACCAATCACACACATGAAATACACAAAGACAGATATTCCTGAGGAAACCCATAAAGGGAGAAAACCTCTTCTTCTTGATATGATAAGTAGTCTTTATTTTTTGTACATTATCATTCTTATGAGAACCAACTCCTTTTGAGGCTACCACCTCTGTTTTACAAGAAACAACTTGTTGAGAGCACCAACTCTCTCGATTATCTAGCACCCACTAGAAGGAAGCACCAACTCCCTGAGTGTTCCAGCACCAATTGGATGGAAGAATCAATTTCCAGTTACACAAGCACCAACCTGCATAACAGAGAACAATAGATCTCCCTTGCACCACCCTACCACCCTGGTTTTTCTGGTTGCAACCAGATGGAAGCTACAACTCCCTGTGTTCAAGCACCCACTTGAAACTCTGAGAACAACAGTCCTCCCTAGCACCACCCTACCACCCTGAGATATAAATATTTGTTACTGAAATTTATACAATGATACATTATTTAACAACATGGCTTACCAGTCTTATCATTGTTCTGCTACACTAATGTGCTATGCCTGCATCAGTGTCTTCCTGATTGCATATTCTTTCGCTTTCTGTTCTTCTGCTCTGTCTCTGCATGTGCACCTAGGCTTTCTCTTCCTCTCTCATATATGTATCTCTGTTATATCCTCTTTATTTTGTGTCTTATGCTCTGTGCACCATTTCCATTCTATGCACTACGCCTCTTCTGTGTGCTTCAGCACCTATCCACAACCTGCTTCTACCTGCATGAATTACTATCAAAACAAGAAACCATCTCTTCTTTGTTATGTGTATATTTATCATTCCAAGTCCTCTGCCAGATCATACACACAACTCCGTGTCCTCTCTAGCGATTATGTTGAGTCTGTTCATCATCAGTGGTTGTTATCCTGAGATTCTTTGGCTTCTCTGGCAATTACAGTCTTTGAAACTTTTCCATCTATCAATTGTCTCTATGATGAGTCTTCATTCCACTGGAAGTTACAACGAGACTCTTCAGCTCCTCTAGCGATCACCCTGAAGATCTTCGAATTCTTTGGCAAATACAATCACTTCCTTCTAGCAATTACACAGAGAACCTCCGTGCGCTCACCCCTTTGGTGCCTTTTGTTAAGCCCTAATATTGGCTCATTACCACTTAATTGGGGCATATTAGATTAGTAATGTTATTTTATTTATGTCGGCTTTAGGCCATTAGTTTTGATTTAGATTAGTAATGTTATTTTATTTATGTCGGCTTTAGGCCAT
>ML794433.1:175162-243619 GCA_009831015.1 Picea engelmannii | reverse complement strand
TCCCCCCCCCCCCCACGGTTAAAGGCAGAAAGGTCGGGGGGGTCTAATATGCCCCGTCGACCGTAGATATGAGTGCTCGATTATTGGTTATTGATATTAGCGCGCCCTTATTCTAAATTATCCTGTCCTTCCACTTCAGAATGATCTGACAGTCGAAATTTACTTCGGATGATCCGACGGTCGAGGAGTTATTTTGACTCTCCGACTCTCCGAACTTCGGATATTTCAAATCTCAAACTGACGCTCGGGATTAGATGGCCCAGATTCTCTTCGAACGATCTGACGCTTGAGGTCTTCTTTGGATGATCTGACGACTGCGATCTTCTTCAGATGATTCGACGATTGAGAACGTATTTCGGCTCTCTGGCTCTCCAGACTTTGGAGATTTCAAATCTCAACTTGAAACTTGAAGTGAGATTTTTTCGGAGCATAAACTCCTCACATATTTAGACCCGAAACGAATGATATTCATTTGATCAAGTTCTTAGATCAATGGCTTGATTTGTCTGGGATGCATCTCTTCTATCTCATCCTATCCATCCACTCAAAAATGATCTGATGGCTGATGGGAATTCAGGTTTGATTTGATGGTTGATGGGTATTTGGATAATCAAATTCTCAACTCTTTAGCCCCGCTTATCCTATCCTTCAACTTTAAAATGATCTGACAGTTGATGGGAATTTGGATTTGATCCGATGACTGACAGGTATTTGGATGATCTAGATCTCAAATTTCAGCCCTTTCTTAGCCTGTCCTTCCATTAGTTCAATCCGACGGTTGTCGAGTATTCCTCCTGAGCTTATCCTCCTTGCAAATCCACTGGATCTAACGGTTGTTGGTCCTTTGCACTCAGGTCCATGGATGGGATATATTCCTCTCTTGTGCACTCGTTCCTCCTATCTGGACTCTTGATCTAACAGTCCATATTCTTCACAGTGTTCTATCAAACGACCACTTTCGCTCCTCCTCCTGAGTTTATGCTTCCTCCCAGCTTGGAAGAATTTCTAAGTGTCAAATCCCTTGACCTTTGATCCTTCTTCGAGTCCTGATCACTTTGGGACTCGTCTGTATTTTTAAAAACTCTATCTCTCCTGAGCTTTGGCAATGAAGTTAACCTCGGCCCTGGAGCACACTTGTGCTCTGCGTCAAACTCTGTGCTCTTCCTCCTAATATTTGATTCCTTCTACAAATGCAAGGATTCTAAGGAATCCTACGCATGCTCCTTGCAGCCTTCATGATAACCTCTAGCTATCTGGAAACTCCAACTATGTGCCCTATGCTTGTCCTCCTGAGATGGTAGACAACAATTTCTCATGGTCTCGTCACTCTCAATGTTATCATTGTTTCTTTCATGTTTGTCGTCATTGCTGCCAATATGCCAACATCGTTGTTATTATTGCATGTAAACATGTCATCGTCGTTGTTGTTCTTGCCATCAATGAAAATCACACTCTGCCTGTAAACATGCCAACAATCTTGCCCTTTGGCATTGATGGAAACCCTGAAGGACTGCACTATTCTACTTAGACCTCCAAATGTCCAGACCACACCTTTTCTCCCCCTTTGACATCAATGTCAAAGAAAACATGCTCCCCCTGAGCTGTTGTAGTACTTTTCGAAGGTGCCATATATTCAACCAACAAAAACTCCCCCTGACAGGATGGACTCTCTTATTTGAGTCTTACAGAGTATTTGTATCTAAATCGGAGTCTTCTCCTTCTGATTCTTGGACCTGTTCATCTTCATCTTCAGTTGTGTCCTCTGCAGCAGACTCAATATTGCTCACCTCTCTTACTAGGAATCCTTCATCAACCTTTTCTTGTCATAACTGAATGACTCCCCCTGTCACTCTTCTCTCTCTGCTTCTGACTGTTCTCCCCCTTTGTTAAAATCTTAGCTCTTTCTGACAAGGTTTATCCTCTTGTTATCTCTACAGGATGTCATGTATATCATTTTGTACATCAGAATGTTGTTGATGCAGATGTCGTTGTCCAACTAGAACACTGCACAATTGTAGCTCATATTTTTCAAACAACCCTTGGATCTGCCCATTGATTCTCATCGATCTCTAACTAGATGTATCTGTCTTTATCCAAGATTATTATTTACTGTACATTTCTCTAAAGTTGTCTAAGAAATTTTATACTATGCTTGACACATGACTGGAATTATTTTTGCAACAATTAACTTCACTCATGTTCACTTGTTCAGTCTTTGCTATCCACATTTGTGAGTGTCCTGGTTTCTTGAAATTTGTTCTCTTATCTTATATTACTGCAACTTCATTTTTCTTCTATGATGCCTACAATCCAAGGCTTTTATGACCATATTCATCATAACAAAAAACAGTAATTGTTACAAACACTCTCATACCTCCTTTGATTCATCCATGAAGGTGTCTCTCTTCTAAACTTACTTTGAGGTGTATGAGTAGCTTCTGGGTGTCTTCCTTGATCTGATATTCTAAATATTGTAGTATTTCTTTCATTCTTTGAACATGAAGAACCCGAGTCATACATGATTTCCCTTTTTACAAATGAAGGACCTGCATCAGGCTTCTTAGGAGTACTGATTTATTCCTTGTTGTATCCAAGATCAAATTGTTGGTTGTGGAGCCTGATTATCTTCTTGATTTAGAGGTCTTTTACTTTCAGTTGTGTTTATACCTGATGAAGTATTTACACCCCAGAAGTATGTACACTCTTCCACATGGGGGAGTGCAGAGGGGGGGCACCCCCTTTGCGGGGTCTGGGGGGCTATCCCCCCGGCTAGGGGGTATGGGGGAAAGCGGGCCCCCAACGGGGGTTCAGGGGCAGCATCCCCCGATGGGGATTCGGGGGCGAAGCCCCCGAAGGAAAAATTGCCTTGTAAATGTATATTGTAATTTCATTGTAAATCTGGACCGTTCATTATAAGGTCGCAGATCTAACGATAGAGATTATGTTAGGGTTTTTTGCCCTAGAAGGAAACCCTCTTTTATGAGGGAAATGTATTGCGGCTATTGTGGATGGCGAATATTGTATTATGAGATAGGAGACTGTGAGAAAAAGAATAGGAAGTTACAGCGAGTTTGTTGTAGGTTGTATCCCTTCATATTATGGATAATAATAAAGGAAGGACCTGGCAATTTTTCTGGTGGACATAGCCCACACTAGGTGAACCACGTAAATCTATGTCTCTATTGTATTGTGTATCTTCTCTGTTTTGTTTCTGCATTTGTTTTATTTTATTGCTCCACAGATCTGTTTTTCTAACAACTGGTATCAGAGCAAAAGGTAACTCGCAGGAAAAGAGGGTTCCTGGTTCGAGTGGGAGCAATGTAAGAAGATGGAAAGTTTAGGGTCAAGAAATTTAATGGCCAAAACTACCAGTTATGGAAGATGCATATGGGAGACTATTTATATCAGAAGGATCTATTCCTACCATTGGGCGGAATAGAAAAGAAGTCGGTGGCTACGAAGGACGAAGAATGGGAGATTCTTGACAGAAAGGCTCTAGGAACAATACGGTTGAGCCTGGAAGAGTCGGTGGCTTTCAATGTTTCCAAAGAAAATACAATGAAGGGTTTGATGGACGCATTGGCCAAATTGTATGAAAAAACCTCGACGTCCAATAAGGTATTTGTAATGAAGAGATTATTTAATATGAAGATATTGGAAGGTGGGTCTATTGCAGATCATTTAAATGGTTTTAATACGGTTACTAATCAACTAAGTTCTGTAAAAGTGGACTTTGATTATGAGGTCAGGGCTCTTCTAATCTTGTGCTCATTGCCAGAAATTTGGAATGGCTTGGTCATGGTTGTAAGTAACTCTGTCTTTGGTTCAAATACTTTAAAATTTGATGATGTTGTTGGTGTTATCCTTAGTGAGGAAATGTGATGGAAAATCACAGGTGAGACATCAGGAAATGAATTGAACATGGAGAACAGGGGAAGACAAAAGGATAGAGGAAAGGGTTTCGGGAACCTTGGGAATTCTAGGAAGGGAATATCCAAATCCAGACTTGGAAAGATAGAGTGCTAGAATTGTGGGAAGAAAGGACATCTGAAGAAAGACTGCAAAGCTCCAAAGAAACAAAGAGATGGACAGCAGGAGAGAAATCAGGAAGCAAATGTAACAGGTGATGTGTTACAAGATGATTTGATTCTTTCTGTAGATAATATTTCTGAGTCTTGGGTAGTAGATTCAGGGGATTCATTTCATGCCACACCCCATAGGAAACATTTTCTAGATTATGTTCAAGGTGATTTTGGACAGGTTCATTTGGGTGATGATGCACCATGCAAAATTGGTGGAATGGGAAAGGTAAAAATAAAGCAACGCAATGGAAACCAATGGTTGTTGAAAGAGGTAAGACATGTTCTAGATTTAAGGAAAAATCTAATTTCAATAGAGCAGTTGTCAAGTGAAGGTTGTGTATCCATATTTACAAATAAGACGTGGAAGGTCATCAAAGGATCATTGGTGATAGAAAAAGGAGAGAAGGTAGGTACATTGTATTTATGTACTAGTAATACTGACTCTTCTATCTCTTTAGCTTCTACAGGAGTGGATACAACACTGTGGCATCATAGGTTGGGACACATGAGTGAGAAGGATATGAAGATACTTCACAAAAGAAATTTTTTGCCAGATCTTAAACAAATTGATTTGGACTTCTGTGAGAATTGTGTTTATGGAAAACAAAAGAGAGTCAGATTTATCAGAGTCGGAAAATAAAAGAAGAGTGAAAGGTTAGAGCTTGTGCATACAGATGTATGGGGACCAGCTCAAGTATCATCTCTTGGTGGCTCTCATTATTATATTACTTTTATTGATGATGCAACTAGAAAAACTTGGGTTTATTACATTCGACAAAAATCTGATGTTTTTGATACTTTTAAGAAATGGAAAGTTTTGGTTGAGAATGAGACAGGAAAAAAGTTGAAGTGTCTCAGATTAGATAATGGAGGTGAATATTGCAGCAAGGAGTTTGATGATTATTGTTCATACCATGGGATTCGTAGAGAGAAGACAGTTCCAAGAACACCACAAGAAAATGGTGTGTCAGAAAGGATGAACAAGACAATCATGGAGCGTGAAAGGAGTATGAGATTGCGTGCTAGTTCGCCCTTACAGTTTTGGGAAGATGTTGTAGATATTGTTGTTTAGTTAATAAATAGAGGACCTTCAAGCTCTTTGGATGGTATAATTCCAGAGGACGAATGGACAGGAAAAAAGGTAAACTATTCTTTTTTGAAAACTTTCGGTTGTGAAGCATTTGTCCATATTGATAAAGAAAATAGAACAAAGATTGAGGCAAAATCCAAGAAGTGTACCTTTATTGGATATGGTGTTAATGATTTTGGTTATCGCTTATGGGATTATGAAAATAACAAAATCATTAGGAGTAGAGATGTCATATTCAATGAGAAGGTCATGTACAAAGATCAGTTGCAAGGAAAGAAATAGGATAAAGAAAAACAAGAATACACAGTGCTTGATGAGATCACTAAAAAAGAAATTCCAAAGGAACCAGAAAATTAAAATGTACAACAATAGGAGCAACAAGTACCTCAAACACCTACAAGTGTTGTTAGAAAATCTGTCAGGTTAAGTATACCCCCTGAACGATACTCTCCTTCATTGTATTATTTATTGTTGACTGATTCTAGTGAACCAGAATGCTATGAAGAGGCAATGAAGTTAGACACCAAAAGGAAGTGGGAGCAAGGAATGAAAGAAGAAATGGATTCCTTGGTAAATAACCATACTTGGGACTTGGTTCAATTGCTTGTAGGAAAAAGAGCATTGCAGAATAAATGGGTTTACAAGTTGAAGGAAGAAGATGGAGGAGAAAAGCGGTACAAGGCTAGACTTGTTGTAAAAGAGTTTGCACAAAAGAAAGGTATATATTTTGATGAAATATTTTCTCCTATAAAATGACTTCAATTAGAACTATTTTAAGTCTTGTGGCAGTAGAATATTTGCATCTTGAACAATTAGATGTAAAAACATCTTTTCTCCATGGGGATTTGGAGGAAGAGATTTATATGCAGTAGCCACAGGGGTATGAGGTCAAAGGGAAGGAGAATTTGGTATGCAGGTTGAAGAAGATCTTATATGGCCTAAAGAAATCTCCAAGGCAGTGGTATCTGAAGTTTGACAGGTTTATGACAGAACAAGGTTATAGTAGATGTAATTCTGATCACTATGTTTATTTTAAAAAGCTAGAAAATGGAAACTTTATTATCTTGCTATTGTATGTAGATGACATACTTGTTGCAGGGTCTAATATGAAGGATATAAATGTGCTCAAGAAGAAATTATCCAATTCATTTGCAATGAAGGATTTGGGTGCTGCAAAGAAAATCCTTGGTATGAGAATAACAAGAGACGAGAAAAATCGCAAACTGACATTGTCTTAGGGTGAGTACACAGAGAATGTGTTGGAGAGGTTTAAAATGCAGAATGAAAAACCAGTTAGTACACCTTTGGCCAGCCATTTCAAATTAACTAAGGAAATGTGTCCCAAGACACAGGAGGAGATAGAATACATGTCCAGTGTCCCATATTCATCAGCAGTTGGCAGCTTGATGTATGCAATGGTTTGCACAAGGCCAGATATTGCACATGCAGTGGGAGTTGTGAGCAGATATATGAACAATCCAGGTAAAGAACATTGGGAGGCAGTAAAGTGGATTCTCAGATACTTGAGAGGTACTACTAATTATGCATTATGTTTTGGAGGTTCAAAAACTATTCTACAAGGATATGTTGATTCAGATATGGCAGGTGATAAAGATAGTATGAGGAGTACCACAGGATATGTGTTTACTATAGGTGGAATAGCAGTAAGTTGGATTTCAAAACAGCAAAAGGTTGTTTCACTTTCAACAACAGGGGCAGAGTATGTTGCTGCTACAGAGGCTAGTAAAGAGATGATTTGGTTACAGAGGTTTATGGAGGAATTGGGAAAGAAGCAAGAGAATAGCAGGTTGTACTATGACAGTGAGAGTGCCATTCATCTTACAAAGAACTCAGCCTTCCATTCGAAGACTAAGAATATACAGTTGAGGTACCACTTCATACGATCTTCCTTGGAAAATGGACATTTGAAGTTGGAAAAGATACACACTAGCCAGAATCCTGCAGACATGTTAACAAAGGGAGTAACCAGGGAGAAACTGAGTTCCTGCTCAGTTTCAGTTGGTCTTCAAGAATGAAGATGAAGATGAGAAATTTTCCAGGTCCAAGAAGGTTCAGAGTCTAGCATATACAATAGCGGTGGAGTTGTTGAGATCGGTCTCCAAGTGGGAGATTGTTGGTTGTGGAGCCTGATTATCTTCCTGATTTAGAGGTCTTTTACTTTCAGCCATGTTTATACCCCATGAAGTATTACACCCCAGAAGTATGTACACTCTTCCACGCGAGGGAGTGCAGAGGGGGGGTACCCCCTCTGCAGGGTCTGGGGGGGCTATCCCCCCGACTGGGGGGTCTGGGGGCAAGCGGGCCCCCAGCGGGGGTTCGAGGGCTAAGCCCCCGAAGAAAAAATTACCTTGTAAATGTATATTGTAATTTCATTGTAAATATGGACCGTTCATTATAAGGTCACATATCTAACGATAGAGATTATGTTAGGGTTATTTTCCCTAGAATGCAACCCTCTTTTATGAGGGAAATGTATTGCAACTATTGTGGATGGCGAATATTGTATTATGAGATAGGAGACTATGAGAAAAAGAAGAGGAAGTTACAGCGGGTTTGTTGTAGGTTGTATCCCTTCATATGTTGGATAATAATGAAGGACGGACCTGGCAATTTCTTTGGTGGACGTAGCCCACACTGGGTGAACTGCGTAAATTTGTGTCTCTATTGTATTGTGTATCTTCTATGTTTTGTTTCCGCATTTGTTTTATTTTATTGCTCCACGGTCCTGTTTTTCTAACACATATTTGTCATTTGGTGATCTCTGACTATCCAAGATCTCATCCAGGCTCATGGAGTTGTTCAAGAACTTGATTTGGGTGTTTGACTTCTCAACCCTCTTTCTAAGATTTACAACTTTTGCTTCCATCTTATGACATCATTCTTCTTCTACTTCTTCCAGCACACATACATTATTATATGTCCTTATGCCTTTAGCCACCACTTGTCCTAAGTTTACATTCTTTACCTTAAAAGATTTGGACGTGAACACCTCTTTAGAGCCTCTGTCACACATTTGAATTACACTGAGCAAATTATGATTCAGCCCATCTACAAGCAGAACATCCTGGGCATCTCCTTTGCCATTACTCAAACTCACCATCCCTTTACCCTTGATTTTACCTGGTTCATCATTTCCAAAGGTCACATTTATTTTTTTTCTTTTACTTATAGACATAAACTTATCCTTGTCTCTAGTCATGTTTTTGGAACATCCATTGTCTATATACCAGGGGTATTTTTGTTTTTGAGTTGAAAGTACTAGACCACATTTTTCACTATTTTTATTTTTCCATGTGTTGCTATTTTTAGCTAAGGGTTGTATCCATGGATCTACTTTTTAATTCTTCAGATGGAAGTTTGCAGATTTGTGGCTGAAGTTATGACAGTTATAGCATTCGATCTCATTGTTCAATAGGTCAAAGTGATTGGTGCAATGTTTTCTACTCATTGGTTGTTTATTATTTCTTGACCTCCTTAGTTGCATGTCTCTAAACTTAATTTGACAATTTGCAATATGTGATTGTTTGTTACTTGGTTATCTCATTCTTTGTTGTGGCGGATATTTATTCTTTGGGTGTCTTTTTTCCTCATGTCTAAATATTAAGGAACAATTTACATCTTTGTGGCCAAAGTTAGAACAGTAGAAACAATATCCATACAAAAAATCTTTGTACCTGGAAAATGGTTGTCTTCTTTGAGCATGTCGATTTCTTCCATGCTGATGATTTCCTTGAGCTGTATTATTTCTTTGTTCTACAGATTTAGTTCTGGAACCTTTTTCTTTACTCCTCCTTGGCAGCTGATTATCTTCCTTTGTTTCTGCAAGGTTGTTGTTGTCATTGGTTGTAGATTTGACAAACTTGATGGATTCTTTGTTTCTTGGATGACCACTACTTGATCCCTCTTCATAACCCAAACCAATTTTCAACTTTTGATTCCTTTGTTTATTCAGAATGGTGGCTAATCCTTCTGAAGCTTTGATACTTGACAAATTATGGTGATACAAGGCTTGAAACTTCTCCAACTCTTTTCTAGTTTTCACTACTTTGTCTTCCAGAGATTTACATCTCACCTTCTTCTCTGCTAATTGTTGTCTTATAATATCTTCTATTTTGTTTGCTTATTCTAATTATACTTTTAAAAAAACAAAATTTTCACTTGGTTCTTTACCATTCTTTTCAAACTGCATCAACAATTGTTTTTGTTTTCTCTTCTTAAGTCGGAGTCTGTCAATATCTTCTAAAGCACTGATCAGTTCTCCTTCCAAGTCAACCACAATTTCTTCATCATTAACATCACTTCATGTGATTTTATTATCATAATACTCTTTGGCCATAAGCATAAATTCATTAACCTTATCTTCACAAGAAGAGTCATTGTCTGTGTCTCCTGAAGGGTCATCATTGTTTACACATAAAATTTTATTTTTACCAAATCTATTGGATTTGTACTTCTCTTCACCTTCATAACTGCTAATGAGTTTGTCCCACATTTCTTTGGTAGATTCTAAGTGCATAACTTTTACAAATTCTTCTTTTGCAAGCCCACTCAGAATATCATTCATAGCCTTAGCGTTGACGCTGAATTCTAGCTTGGCATTCTTAGAAGCTAGGAAAATTGACTTTACATAACCAATCTCTACCACATCCCAGACATCTGCGCCTAAACCCATTATGTAGGTTCTCATCCTACCTTTCTAGAAGGAAAAGTTTGTTCCATTGAACAGAGGGGCCTTGTTGGTTGAATTTCCTTCATGGCTAGTCATGTTTAAGCTCTAGGATCTAACCTTAAATAAAGGGAACTGGCTCTGATACCAATTGTTGGACAACTGAAAGGGGGGAGGGGTGAATCAGTTGTTACTGTGCTTAAACAATTATGCACATTTTAAACTCATTACAGAACACTCAATGATGATCACAATAATGCAAGGAAGTAAGAAATAGAATATCCAACAACAATCACACACATGAAATACACAGAGATAGATATTCCTGAGGAAACCCATAAAAGGAGAAAACCTCTTCTTCTTGATATGATAAGTAGTCTTTATTTTATGTACATTATAATTCTTATGAGCACCAACTCCCTTTGAGGCTACCACCTCTGTTTTATAAGCAACAACTTGTTGAGAGCACCAACTCTCTTCATTCTCTAGCACCCACTAGAAGGAAGCACCAACTCCCTGAATGTTCTAGCACCAACTGGATGGAAGCATCAACTTCCAGTTACACAGGAACCAACTTGTATAACAGAGAACAATAGCTCTCCCTTGCACCACCCAACCACCCTGGTTTTTCTGGCTGCAACCATATGGAAGCTACAACTCCCTGTGTTCAAGCACCCACTTGAAACTTTGAGGACAACAGTCCTCTCTAGCACCACGCTACCACCCTAAGATATAAAAAAAAATTACTGAAATTTATATAGTGATACATTATTTAACAATGGCTTACCAGTCTTATCATTGTTATGCTACATTGTTGTGCTCTTCCTGCATCAGTGTCTTCCTTCTCGCATATTCTTGCGCTTTCTGTTCTTCTTCTCTATCTCTGCATGTGCACCTAGGATTTATCTTCCTTTCTCATATATCTATCTTTGTTCTATCTCTTTATTCTGCATCTTATGCTATGTGCACCATTTCCATTCTCTGCACTATGCCTCTTCTATGTGCTTCAGCTCCTACGCACAGCCTGCTTCTACCCGCATGAATAAGTATCAAAAGAATCAACCATCTCTTCTTTGTTCTACGTATATTTATCATGTCAAGTCCTCTACCAGATCATACCCACAACTCTTCGTCCTATCTGGTGATTATGTTGAGTCTGTTCATCATCAATGGTCATTATCTTGAGATTCTTTGGCTTCTCTGGCAGTTACAATCTTCGACACTTTTCCATCTGTCAATTCTCTCTATGATGAGTCTTCATTCCACTAGCAGTTACATCGAGACTCTTCATCTCCTCTGGCGATCACCCTGAAGCTCTTCAAATTATCTGGTAGATACAATCACTATGTTCTGGCAGTTACAGAGAGAACCTTTGCGCGCTCACCCCTTTGGCGCCTTTTCCCTTCCTGAGAAAAACTTCATAGCAGGTGTTATATTTAATTGCTAAGTCCCTTCCTTTCACATGACCATGAGCTATGATCAAACGCCTATCCAAAAATCCATTTTGGGATTTCGCATTTCGGGTGATTGATTGCGAGTCACCTCGATTTTCCCAACTAGCGAAACTCTGAGGTGGATCCTAGCAATGCTAGCTCCTTCTCTTCTCTTCTGTTGATGTAACCATGGTTGTGACCAAATGCCTATTCAAAAGGCGCTTCCCAATATCAGTATAGTGACGCTAGCTCCATTTCTCGATATGGCCTTGGGCGATGATCTCGTGTGACCACACGATTGTGGGCATGTCCAAAGGAGGTTTGTGAGAAACCCGCTTTTCTCCTTGCAATTCACTATGAACCTCCACGCGTCCTTTCCCCAAAACCATGGTTTCGATTGCGGCCCGCTCACAAAAAATTAAGACATGAGCATGTTCTGGCCTTGCAATGCGACAGGACCGTTGATCTCACGATCTTGATGTTGCTCCTGAAATGACGGTTCAGATCTGTCCACTCAAGTCTATAGATCATATATACCCTTCCTAAATCAACGAATGAGATTTACTTCGTGATCCGAGCTTCGAGAGTTTCAAATCTCAAACCTTGCTTTTCCCATACGCCAAAATTTTGGAGTTGACAATCCATTGACGTGTGTCCCTCTCGGATCAACAGTCCTCGTTCACTTCAGGAATTTGACCTTTCAACCAGATCAATGATTATGCAGTCCCTTTCTCAATCAATGGTCGAGATCTCCTTTGGGTCTTCGGACTTCTGAAATATCAAGTCTCAAACTTTACTTCCCCTCAAAGTATGTGGATTACTGTCACGTGTCCTTGCTGACGTGGTCTACCACATGTCCTTGTTGATGTGGTCTGCCACATTTCCTTTCTGAGGTGGTTTGTTGACGTCAGTGAGACGTGTAGGCAGTGTATTTGGGTGTGGAGGTAGAGTGCGGTAGTGGAGTGTAATGTGTAGCGGGTAGTGGAATTTGACATTGGAGCGCGGAGGTGGTATGTATAAGTGGTTTGGTGGTTTACTTGGAGGGGGGGTTAGGAGGTAAGTGGTAATGAGCGAGGTGGGTCTGAGTTGACAGGAAGGTGACATGTATGAGGGTCCCACATGGAAATTACCACCAAATCAGGCCCTCCCCCCCCACGGTTAAAGGAAGAAAGGTCAGGGGGGTCTGATATGCCCTTTCGACCGTAGATATGAGTGTCTGATTATCGGTCATTGATATTAGCGCACCCTTATTATAACTTATCCTATCCTTCCACTTTAGAATGATCTGACGGCCAAAATTTACTTCAGATGATCCGACGGTCGAGGAGTTATTTCAGCTCTCCGGCTCTCCGGACTTTAGAGATTTCAAATCTCAAACTGGCGCTCTAGATAAGACGGCCCAGATTCTCATCGGACGATTTGACGTTGAGGTATTCTTCGGATGATCTAATGGCTGTGATCTTGTTCGGATGATTTGACAATCGAGAATGCATTTCAACTCTCCGAAATTCGGAGATTTCAAATCTCAACTTGAAACTTGAAGTGAGATTTTTTCGGAGCATAACCTCCTCACATAGTTAGACCCGAAACGAATGATATTCATTTGATCAAGGTCTTATATCAATGGCTTGATTTTTCTGGGATGCATCTCTTCTAGCTTATACTATCCTTCCACTTGAAAATGATCTGACGACTGACGGGAATTCGGGTTTGATTCGATGGCTGATGGGTATTCAGATAATACAATTTTCAACCCTTTAGCCCCACTTATCCTATCCTTCAACTTTAAAATGATATGACGACTGACAGGAATTTGGGTTTGATCCGATGGCTGACGGGCATTTAGATGATCGAGATCTTAGAACTCATCCCTTGCTTATCCTTTCCTTCCAATAATTCAATCCGACGGTTGTCGGGTATTCCTCCTGAGCTTATCCTCCTTGCAAATCCACTGGATCTAACAGTTGTTGTTCCTTTGCACTCAGATCCAACGGATGGGATCTATTCCTCTCTTGTGCACTCATTCCTCCTGTCTGGAATCTTGATCTAACGGTCCAGATTCCTCACAGTGTTCGATCCAATGGCCACTGTCGCTCCTCCTCCTAAGCTTATGCTTCCTCCCACCTTGGAAGAATTTCTAAGTGACAAAGGCATCGACCTTTGATCATTCTATGAGTCCTGATGACTTTGGGACTCGTCTTCATTTCGAAAAATGTTATCTCTCATGAGCTTTGGCAATGAAGTTAACCTCGACCCTGGCGCACACTTGCACTCTGCGTGGAACTCTGTGCTCTTCCTCCTGATCTTTTATCCATTCTATGGCCTTCACAATAACCTCTGGCTATCTGGAAACTCCAACTCTATGCCATGTGGTCATCCTCCTGAGTTGGTAGACAACAATTTCTCATGGTCTCGTCATTCCCGATGCTATCATAGTTGCTCTCCTGTTTTTCGTCATTACTGCCAATATGCCAACGCCATTGTTGTTCTTTCTTGTAAATATGTCATAGGCTCTATTGTTCTTTCCATCAATGACAAGAACACTCTGCCTGTAAACATGCCAACATGAAGTTGGTGCTTCCTATGAATGTATTTATTTTGACAGTATAAGAAAATCATTATGTGGTTTTCTCTCACATTGGGTTTCCACATAAAAATGTTGGTGTATTGTATTTATGTGTGGTTTCTTAATGTTCATTTATTATGTATATTTCTCATATGGAATGTTCTTGATAATCTTCTCATAAAGTAAAAAATACACATTGTGGTTGAAAAGGATTAAAAGTACTAATACTGATTCAGTCCCCCCTCTCAGTATTCCAACAATTGGTATTAGAGTAGGTCCTTTAGAAATCATTATAACCATTGGAAGGAGATCATGGAATATGCTAACATTGGGGTTCCACAGTTTGAGGGTAAGAACTATGACTTCTGGAGAAAACGGATGAAAAAATATGTGTAGGCACATGGATTCAATGTTTGGCGAGCAGTAGTAGATGGATAAAAAGCACCAACCTCTCCCCTGATAGATAAGGATGGAAATAAACTTGAAGACAATGATGCTAGAGACAAAAATGATATCATTAATGGTTTGACTGAATTATTATACACCAAAGTTGTATATTGTGATTCCGCAAAAGAAATCTGGGACAAACTAGAGAATATCTACGAAGGAGATGCCAAGATTAAGGGAACCAAACTTCAAAACTTTAGAGCCAAGTTTGAACAATTGAAGATGAAGGAAAATGAAAACATTGCCTCCTACTTTCTACGAGTTGATGATAAAGTCAATTCCATTAAAGGTTTGGGAGAAGAAATGAAGGAACCAATCATTGTTCAAAAAGTGTTGAGGCCTCTACCTATGAGATATGACCTGGATCTTTCATTCTTGGAAGAAAGAGCATATTTAGCTACATTAAGCATGGATGAGCTACATGGGACACTCACAACTTATGAAATGAGAAAAGACCAGAAGAACCCAATTACAAAGGAAGCAACATTCAAAGCATCCAAGNAAAAAAAAAAAAAAAAGAGCAAGCAAAAGCCAAAGTTGGATTGTAGCTACATCAATGATTCAAAGGAAGATAAATAGATGGCTAACTTCATCAGAAGGATGAAAAGAGGAACCGGAAATTATGAAGGTATGCTTCCATTGAAATGTTTTAATTGTGATGGTGTTGGTAAATTTTCTAATAAATTTCCCTATAAGAAAAAGAAAAGTAATGAAGAATATGACTCTAAAAAGAAAAAGCAAATCCAAAAGGGTAGAAGAAACAAAAGGATTTTTTTTAAGAAACCTCTTTGTACCAAGGAAGAAAGTTCATCATCAGATGAATATGAAGTTAGTGACAGTGATACAGAAAGGGTACTATTTATCGAAATAGAAGACTCTGATGAAGAAGGGTCTAAAGAAGAATGTCAAGAGGCATAAATCGATTACAGGGAATAATTGATATGTTCCATAGAAGCTCTAAAGAATGAAAAGAAGAAAAACAAGTCACTGCAGACATAACTAAATAAGAAAGAAGAATATTAGAACTCCAATTATGAGGAAGTTGAGCAAATGATCGCAAAGTTAAAAATCCAAGTAGAAGAAGACAAAATAATCAAAGAGGCACTCAGAGGTCAGTTAGATGAAAAGGACGGGATAATCGAAGGCTTAGAAGAAGAAATGGACACTCTAAGGAAAGATCGTCAGAAGGACATGTAGTAGAACAACACCAAATTATTGGATGAGATCATCAGCAGTCAAAGGACATACCATGACAAATCTGGATTAGGATATAATGAGACAAAGAAATGCTCAAGATCCAAGACAACAGAATAGAGAAGCTATGCAAAAATAGTCAGAGGCTCTTCCAAGAAGGAAGAAGGAAAGAGGAACCAAGAAGAGGATTACAGATACACTGCACCACCCAGAAGGTCCATATTTCAGAATCAACAGCAGCCAACAATGGAGAGACCCCGAGAAGACGAAGGATTTAGAAGAGCATTTCCATTCATAATATCTTCCACCCCCAGGTATCAAACTATTTTTCTTGGTTTATGTTATTCATGTAATATTTTTGGGCATAAAGACATGAATTGCAAATCCAACACCAAGAACAAAAATAACTATGAAAGCTACAGAATAAATGGTTATTCAAGAAAATATCATGAAGCAGAGTGAAGAAGCTACAACATATTTTATTCTTTGAGCACTGAAGTAGAATGCTACAAGTGTAAAAACTTTGGACACATGGCCAAACATTGTAGATTGATTGTTCGTCCTAAAAAATCACAACAAAATATCAATAGTCACAAACAGGAACCAAAAAGGATATGGATAAGGAAGCAGGATCAATTCAGCACTAAAGAATGCACACTTTCTCTACAAGATAAACATAAGAAAAATGGATGGTATGTTGACAGTGGTTGTTCAAATAATATAATAGGTGATGTGGACAATCTTTTAACATTGAAGAATGAAATAGATGGATCAGTTTCATTTGAGAATGACAACTCAACCAAAATTATAGGAAATGGGACAGGAAATCTTAGAAGCAAGGATTCCAGAGCAGAAAATGGTCTACTAGTCGAAGACATGAAACACAATCTACTAAGTGTAAGTCAAATGTGTGACCAAGGAAATAGACTTGTGTTTGATTCTAATAAATGTGAAATAGGAATAGCACAATCAGACAAATTGGTGGCTACAGTTGTAAGTACTCCAAGAAACATATATGTACTAAACGAAATTGGAAAGGAAAAATGTTGCTTAGGAAAGGAAGATGAAAGTTGGCTCTGGCACAGAAGAATGGGTCACATAAATTTTGATAATATTGTTCTGGTCAGCAAATGGGAAGCGGTGAGATAAATGCCTGAGATATCAAAGCCATCAAACATTCTATGCAAGCATTGTCTATAGGGAAAATATGCCAAGACAAAGTTCAAGTCAAAGGAATACTCCACAACAAATCCACTAGAGATTGTACATGCCGATCTAGTCGGACCGACAAGAACAAAGGGATTGAAAGGTGAACATTACTTCATGATATTGGTTGATGAATACACAAGAATGACTGCAGTGTTATTTATAAAGAACAAGTCATAGGCATTTGAGAACTTCATGACATACAAAGAGATGGTTGAAATTGAGACAGAGTTTAAAATCAAGTGTTTGAGATCAGACAATGGAGGAGAGTTTACATCAAAAGAGTTCATGGAATTCTGCAGCGAGCATGGGATAAAGAGGAAATTATCAATAGCCAGGACACCTCAGCATAATGGAGTGGTTGAAAGTAAGAACAAAACAGTATAGGAAATGGCCAAAACCATGTTAATGGATTCCAAGTTGACATATGTATTTTGGGTACAAGTAGTGCATACAACAGTTCACATTCAGAACAAAGGAATGCTCAAAAATAACAGTGATAAGACTACATATGAGCTATGGAAAGGAAGACTAACGAATTTGAAGCACTTCAGAGTATTTGGAAAAAAATGCTACATCAAAAGGGAAGACAGTTGGAAAATTTGATTCTCGAGTTGATCAAGGCATATTGGTTGGGTACTCAAGAAAAAGGAAAGAATACAAATTCTTAAATCTAAGACTCAACATAATAGTGGAAAGCATCAATGTGACGATCAATGAGACAGATGGATGAAAGATAAAATAAGAAATAAAAGATTAAGTGGAACATAATCAAGAAGAAGAGTTAAAGGAATAAAAATTAGAAGAGGAAGAGGAAAAGAAGTCAGAAGCAGAGCAAGAGAAGTAATATCTTCAAATACCTCCAAAGACACCAAGCATACAAGTGCAGAAGAATCATCCATTAGAGCAAATCACTGGAAATAAATATGTAGGAGTTGAAACTAGAAGAATAATACATTCACCAGAACAACAACACCTAGAATTGTTATCCACATTTGAGCCAAGCAGTTTTGAAGAAGCCAACAAGGATGAATTTTGGATCAAAGCTATGGATGAAGAGTTAGATCATATAGAAAGGAATGACACTTGGGAACTAGTTCCAAGGCCGAAGAAGAAGAATGTAATCGATACAAAGTGGGTCTTCAGAAACAAATTAAACAAGGATAGACAATTTACCAGGAATAAAGAAAGGTTGGTATGCAAAGGATATGCTCAGGTTGAAGGTATATAATTTCAAGAGACCTTTGCCCCAATTTTTAGAATGGAAGCAATCAGACTGATCCTAGCTTATGCATATTCTAATAATATTAAAGTGTATCAAATGGACGTGAAATCAACATTCCTAAATGGATATCTAGAGGAAGAAGTCTACATTGAGCATCCTGAAGGATTTCAGTTGTCAGAGAAGGAAGATTTTGTTTGTAGGTTGAAGAAGGCATTATATGGTATCAAACAAGCCCCCAAAGCATGGTATTCAAGAAAGGGTTCATAAAATATACTTACAACAACAAGGGTTCAGGAAAGGAAATGAAGACAACAATCTCTACATAAAGGAAAATCAATATAGTATCATGTTAATTCAAGTTTATGTTGATGATATTATTTTTGGAAGTGATGATGATAGGATGAGTCATAACTTTTGCAAAGACATGTAGAATGAGTTCGAGATTTCATTTATTGGAGAGTTGTATTTATTTTTGGGACTATAGATATGTCAGAGAAACACATGTATCTTCATCTCTCATACTAAGTATATCAAAGAAATTCTAAAAAGGTTTGGAATGGAAGATTGTAAACCAATCAGTACTCCTATGCAGACCAGTTGCAAGTTAAGTAAGGATGATGATTCAAAGTATGTGTACCAGAGACAGTACAGATCGATGATTGGCAATTTACTCAATGTGACATATTCTAGACCAGGTGTGATGCAGGTAATTGGGCAGGTTGCAAGGTTTCAAGCAACACCATAGGAATCACATGTGATGGAAGTGAAGAGGATATTCAAATATCTAAAAGGTACAAAAGAATTTGGATTATGGTATCCAAAAGGGAATGATCTATCTCTTATTTCCTACACAGATGAAGATTGGGAAAGTAGCATTGATGATAGAAGAAGTACAATCTGAGCAGCTTTCTACTTGGGTGAGAGTCTGGTATCCTGGTTAATAAAGAAACAATATTCAGTATCCTTATCTATAGCAGAAGCAGAGTATATTGTAGCAACAACATGTTGTACCCAGAAACTATGGATGAAACAAACCTTGAAGGATATATAATTTGAATATGATGAGATCATTATGATATTTCGTGACAACACCAATGCTATCAGTATCTCAAAGAATCCAATGATGCACTCCAAAATGAAACACATTCTGATCAAGTTTCACTTTCTATGGAAACAGGTTGCAGAGAAGAACACCAGGGTTGAGTATGTTGCAAGGACAAAAGAATAGATCACAGATATAATCACCAAACCACTTCCAAGAGAATCATTTGAGTATCTTCAACAAAAAATTGGAATAGTTTCTACCCCACAGTTAATTTTGAATGATTTTCATATATTTTATATATTTACATGAGGAAGCACCAATGATGAGAAAAAGTATAGTTCAAATAGGGGGAGTATCCCCAAGGAAAATTCATACATGGGAGCATCCCAAAGGAAAATTCAGACAAGGGGAGAATCCCAAAGGATAGTTTAGACAGGGGGAGCAGCCCCAAAGGGAAGATATCATTTTCCATTGATGTCAAAGGTGGAGAGAAGTAATCATAGGCAAGGATGGAAATGAAGATAAGGAATAGAAGCATGATTCTAGGGGGAGCGATGGTCACAGGGGGAGCAGGAGAAAAAGTATTTATATGCCATCAGTGTTGCATTGGATTGCAGAGTGTTGTCATCAATGAAAAAGGGGGATATTGTTGATAGATTGGGTTGGTTTTCATTGATTTCAACCCTCGAAGCAAGTCTGGTAGAAAATTTTGGTATCCCTGGAGGTGTGTTTAAGGAACCCAATTTTGTATGAGGAGTAGATCCATGAAGATCAGTGAATTTGCAAGTAAGACTATCATATATGGATAGTACACGTTGTATCGTTTCTGGTGATATGTGGTATGTAACATGGTTCCTCATAGTTGAGGAGATATGGATTTGTGAAGTTGGAATACCCTCATGAATATTCTAGAAGCCCCTAGAAGGTCAACAAAGAATTCAATTATTCTAGAAGCTCCTAGAAAGTCATCAAGAAGTTTACTAGTCAAAGTGGTTGCAACTAAGAGTTAATCATGGCTAATGTTGTTGCAATAAGAATATAAGATAGCCACTTGTTTGTACTTGACAATATCCCCTTTCAAAATCCTACCATACCATATTTGAAAGGAAAGCATGTTTGTACTTGACAGTAGCACGCACCTTGGAAGGGAAGGAATGGTTGTTCTTGTTCTCGCAATACTTGGATTATTTTTTTCTTGAGGAAGGTTTGGATTAGGTTTTTATGTGATTGGGTGAGCCTGTAGAGTGCTTATCATGTTCCAGGTTCTGGCTTTGGTAGGATTAAGGTGATTGTTTTATTCTATCCTTTCTATTCTTTGGGGGAGTCGGGAGTGCCTAAGCAAAAGGACGTTTCCAAAAATGAATGATAATGGATGAGTTGGCTACTGGATAAGGAGAATGGGGAAAGAAAAGAAATAATTAAAAATAAACTAATTGCAAAAAGAAGTCGTGAGTTTACTAATTATGGGTAAAGTAGTTGCAAGTGGGTAAAGTAGTTGAAATTGGGTTAGCTCTAAAAGAGGGAAGTTGGGTAAAATACCTAGAAGATGACCCTAAAGGAAGGCACTTGGAGAGTATAAATACGAGAGAAAGAGACTCCCATTAGCACCTATTGAGCACATTGAACATCTATCTTGTAAAAGTTTTATTGCAGGTACTCATTGATACATCTGAAGTTATGCAAGTATGAGGTAGTGAAGGAAAATTTTCGTAGTTACAGTAGAGAGCGGGAAAATTGCAAAAAACCCCAATTAGGGTCATCCACGCAAGTCAGAGAGTAAACGTCCTGTGAGGAATCCCCGTGGTTTTTCTATAGCCTGTCACGCGAGGCCCTGCACGATAGCCAGCTTCATCACACAAGGCAATGTCATATCTGAGGAATGAGTTGTGGTTCATGTTACAGAAGCTAAGGAAAAGATATAGGAAAGGGTAACAGTGGTCAGGTACAACAGAGTTATCTATAGAATTAAAAAGGTATGTTACATGCTTGTATTGAAGTTGATCTTTTGGTGATTGTGTGAGATATGGTTATGGGAGATTGATTATTTTCCCTAGAGGGACTATTGGTTATATGGTACATACTATATGAGACAGATCTACAGATGTACAATGATGGTATATTTGTTTTTTGTTATTGGCACACTTTGTTGGGTATATTTTTTAGGCATATATTGTATTTATTGACACATGTTTGAGGACTCTTGATTGACGAGTGTTGTTGAATTTATTGGTATAGTTTGAGGCTGCATAATAGTGAGGGTTTGAAGCTTGGTTGATGTGAGGGTTCACTACACTTGGTTTATGATTGTTTGTATATGTATGCCACATTATTAGAGAGACATATTTGTACATGGTTTGAGCTATACACTTGTGACAATGGGTATGATATCAATGTGATCAGATCGAATTGGTTGAGGAGATTAATGGTTTAGGTTGTTAGTACAGGTTGGTACATGTTGTTACAAATTGTTGTTACAAGTTGTTGTTTTTTCAGGTTTTTGGTACATGTTGGTATAGGTTATTGGTACAGGTTATTACAAGTTGTTGTTACATATTGTTGTCACAGGTTGTTGGTATAGTTTTATGGTACAGGTTTTATAGTGACATATTTCATAGTGGTTTCATCAGTTATTTGGAACTTATATTTCAGGGTGGCAGGACAGGGAAATGATAGGTGGTTGTAGCCGGAGAATATAGGGGGTTGTATCCTCCTTCTGGCTAGAGCCATATAATCAAGGAGTTGTAGCTTCCTTTAGTTTGGAGCCTAAGAAACCAGGGGGTTGTATCCTCCTTCCAGTTGCAGCTGGAAAACAAGGACATTGGTGCTTCCTATGAATCTATTTATTTTGACAATATAAGAAAAACATTATGTGGTTTTCTCTTGCATTGGGTTTCCACGTAAAAATATTGGTGTACTTTGTTTATGCATGATTGATCATTGGTCATTGCTTATGTATACTTCTCATATGGAATGTTATTGATCATCTTCTCATAAAGTAAACAATACACATTGTGGTTGAAAAGGATTAAAAGTACTAATATTGATTCACCCTCCCCCGCCCCTCTCATTATTCCAATAGCCATTTGATATTATAATTATTTTTTTCCCGCATTTGAACTAAAAACCATCATCTTGGGTAGCATGGAACAATCTAAATTTAAAAATAACTTCGAATAAATTTTACAACTTGACAACACACTTAAAAAATCATTTCTTTTTTCTATAATATCATTTTGTTTCTGTCGATCTATACAAGAAAACTCAATATGGATTTAAAAAATCTAAAAACATTACTCAATCCATGAAAAATATCCTCCTCAAACATAGAAAATGTGAATTTGATGCTCAACCCCTCTCTCACTTTCTTCATCCTTCCCTCCCCTTCTCTCCCTATATCCCCCCTGCACCCCCTCTCTCTCTCTTGCATCAACCCCTCTCTCCCCCTCACTCTGTATCCCCCTCCCTCTCTCACTCATTCCATCCCCTTCCCTTTATACCCCCCTATCTCCCCCACTGGTGTGCTTTATCATTTGAAAATGCACCGACGTGTTTAATTGAGATAATCCATGAAGACTAACCTTCGTTATTGCCTCCGTAAAGAAAAACGTCTGCAAACTTTAAATACAGATGTTTGCATTTTCATTATGCAAATGTAAATGACTTACAATGTGTTATTACTTACACACCACCCCGGTTCGTTATTAGTTAAATGTCATGCCGATGCATTTCAAAATGTCTATCGCGCCAACTAAAGCAAGTTAAAAAAAAAATTATCTTATATATCCACCGAGTTCTTATTTGTTTTTTAAACAATGATATTATATCTTTTTTTTCCAGGGAGATTTTGAAAATTCCAAGGGACAAACAGGGGGAAAACAAAGACATGTCGATAGGGATGTCCCAATAAAGTGTAGAAGAAGATGTTAAAAGAAATGAACATAATTTCGTCGCAAGAGGAGCCATCCCAGCTACAATGTGCATAAGAGGTATGTAATCATTTTTTTATTATTTTATGTACATTGAATTTAAGTATCATGTAAAATACTAATTTTCAATTGTTTTGTTGCAGAAAAGAAAAACAAATAGAATCCATTCATCACATAAGACGGGACGATGATGAATAAAATTGTTGATCACAAACTTTGTGAGTACTTACGTTTTCGACCTTTCTTAATATTTCATGTTTGTTTTTATATTTATATTTAAACAATTTATTTACACTTGTCCATGGGTGTCTTCTACTAGGTGCTAACATACAAAGAGGAGCCCATGAATTGATAAAAAAATGGGTTAAGTATAGGTTGTGAGTATATGTTGAAGAATGAAAGTTTAATTGAACAATTTGTAAGTAGCGATGTTGTTTAACTTTCCTTGTTTTATAATTAATGAAAAAACAAGAAAAAATTATATTGATTATATCGACTATGCTTTGTCATGTCGTATTAAACATGAAAGAAACAAAGTATGGAATGCAGACATCAGATGATATTTTGAAAGAATTCATGAAGCATGGCTTCGAAAGAATGTGTATTGTTTATGAAAGACTTGGTGCTAAGATATATTTTTTGATTTATGCAATCATGTATATTCTACTATATATATAAATGTAGATATACTTATTACAATTTATTTATATGTTTGTAGATGGAAGATGAAGGGGAAAAACATAAAAAAACAAGTCGATCATCAAGAAAATATTATGTTAAAAAGAAAAAGTAAAATATCACCTACAAATGATGAATAAATGAGGCATGCATGCAACTCGAGCAATGTTAATAGTTCAACTGATGAATGACAATCAATCTAATTGAAACTTATTTAAAGTTGTATGCTTTGGAATATTTGTCTCTAAAATTAGGGATTGTGTTTAATGTACTCGACATAATGTCCCAATTGCACGAGGACATGTTAACAATAATTCTACAATTACAAATTGGTTGCAATTTGATTATTGTACTAGACATGTACATTGTCTCTTTTTGTATGAAAATGGGTCTCTTATTCATATATAATAAAATGGATTTCTTATTTCATTGCATTATCAAATGTTGTAAAATGTTGTGTTCCTGAATAAACAATATGTGGACGATTTACATTGATACAAATAACAGAGGTTTAATTGGTTGTATAATGTATTAATGCAATAACATAAATATAAAACAATATTATTATAAAGAAATATTATATTTTGAAATATTAATTGAAAATTTGTAAAAAACAATGAATTAAAATATATACACATCAATGCATTGTATTCTTTTGAAATCGCTAGAGCCATAATATAGACATCGGTGCATTTTGAGGAGTCACGTGCATCGACACATATTAATTATAATAATGCATCGGCATGTACTATTGAGAAAACACATCGTTCCATAAACGATATAACGTACAATAATATTTATTGTTTCAAAATTGTAGCTCATGTTTGAAATATTAACCGGTGCGCTAAATTTTTAATCATATTGGTGCATTATGTTTAATATACACACCATTCAGCTAAATATTATTTATGCACCAGTACCTTTACTATATTATATGCACCAGTGCATACTAAAAATAATGATGCCGGCATATCAATACGTATTGATTACAGAAGCACCAGGGCGCATTCTATATTAAACGCATCGGGTCTCTAAATCACATTAGCACATTGGTGCTAACTATAACTTAACTACATCGGCACGTACTGAGCCTAAAGCACACCAGTGTTATCTATAACTTGATCACATCAGGGTGGACAAATACTAAAGCGCACTGGTGCATCATAAGAGAAGAAAGCAGAACCAGTGCATACTAATTATAACAACATCGATTCTCTACATACGACGAAAAAGGGGGAACCGGTGTGCCTTAGTTATAAATGCACCATGGCATTTTTTTATTATATTCAGGTTCGGGGCATTTTTATTATATTACTTTGTCGATTATTTTTATTATATTAATGTACCAGTGCGTGTGTTTCAATACCATGCCAGTTCATTTTGATAAGAAACGCACCAAAAAAAAACCTCCATTACGACCTCTGCCCCCAATTGTTTTTTAGTTATATAGAACATTTGCTAAAACCTTTGTATCCAATAGAGGAGGTTGTAGCGGAGGTTTTTTTGAAAGTTTTTTCAAATTGCTAGAAGGTGTTCTCCTTGTAGTGTCCTAATCCAAACAACAAATAGGTCCAAACTATGCATAACAATGAGGTAACATACCAATCTTATTTTGTGGATCTTCAAGAGATCAACTTTATATTAAGAAAGGTGTTAAAGGACCCTCCTCTTGCTACCAAACTTATAAAAGACTCAACTTTTGAGAAGGAGGATACCTTCCAAAAAAAACCGCCTACTCCTCAACAAGCCCCACCATATCTTGAAAGGTCATACACTAAGAAACCATACACCTTTGTATAAACTGACCACTTAGGGGAAATTAAGAGCTTATGTGTCAAAATACGTCTCTCCAATCCATTAAGGATGTTCCTATTTAAAACAATTTTGTCAAGGAGGAATGCCTTAAGAAACCTGGAAAAACAAAGTATTCCCCTATGGTCAATGTGATAGGCTAACTAGAAAACCTTATTCTTGGCAGGGTGTTTGTCCCTAAATACTTGTATCTGGGAAACCCTATAGTGGATGTCCATATTAACAAAATTCAGACCCAAAACACTTTGATAGAACTAAGGGTATAAATCAATGTCATGAAAAAGAAGAGCATGTTTAGATTAATCTTTCAAGGATTACTAATATATACTCCTATTGCAATCCAACTACTGGACATATCAAGTGTAAATACCAAGGGAGTATTGGAGGATGTAATGGTATCTATTGATTCTTGGGAGTACCCAATTAATTTCATAGTCCTCCAAACCAAGTTCAAATTGAATAGGTACCCTCTCATCCTAATAATACCATGTCTAGCTACAACATATGCTAATATCATCTATAGGGGAGGGAATATGACCATTACCCATGATCAATCTCAGAAACAACTTGCTCTATACCCCCTTGCCAAGCCATTGGTTGTAGGAGAAATTCATATTTGTGTAGAAGAATAATAAGAAGAAGAAGTGATACTTAAAACCTATATTTATCCTCTCCTCTCCATTGAGATATCCTTATCTAGAAAAAACGTAGACAAAGACACCTTCATATCCAATTATCTAAAAAAAATGTACCATGTTATTGTAATAATCAATGGCATAGATGAATAACAATAACCTGAAAATTCTCCTAATATGAAAGAGGATTTATGGGAAGACTTACTCATTACTAATATTGACAAAACAAATAGTCAAAATAGTGGAAATTCTCCCTTGAAAAACTCTAAAAAGCAGCACGAGTTTGACTGATGAACAAGAGAAGGAATTACTAGTTGTCCTAAAGAAACACACTGCAACTTTTTGCATGGGACTATAGAGACATGAAAGGAATCTATCCAAAAATATGTAACCATCATATCTACATCAAGTAATACTACAAACTCATTAGACAAACTCAAAGGAGAATCAACCCTTCCCTAAAGGACATTGTCAAAAAAGAATTACAAAAACTTTTAGATAGAGGATTCATATATTCTATCTCTAATTGTGAATGGGTCTCACCCTTGGTTATTGTACCTAAAAATAATGGAAAAATTAAATTGTGTGTGGACTATAGATAACTCCACAAAGATAATAGGAACGACCATTTCCCCTTTCCTTTCTCTAACCAAGTACTAGATGTCATAGTAGTAAAAAAGTGCTTCTCATTCTTAGATGGGTTCAATGGATGCAATTAGATTCAAACAATCCCTCAAAACCAAAATAAAACTACCTTCACTTGTCCTTGGGTAACATATTTTTACAAGGTACTTCCCATTAGACTTTGTAATTCTCCTACAACCTTCCAGATAGCTATGCTAAGAATCTTTTCAGATCTCATCCATGACACTATATAAATCTACATGGATGAATTCACGCCTTATGGAAATTCCTTTCAAGAAGCCTTGAACAACCTTGAAAAATTACTAAAAAGGTGTGAACAAATGAACATCTCACTTGGTCATGAAAAATGAAACATTCTTATAAGTGAATGGGTTGTCTTAGGTCATCATCTCTCCTCCAGAGGGATTGAAGTAGACCAAATAAAGGTGAAAATCATTAAGCACCTACATATACCCTTAAACAAAAAATATGTAAGAAGTTTTATTGGGCATGTAGGATACTATAGGAGGTTAATAAAAGACTTCAATGAACTAGCCTCCCCTTTTTTACTTTGTTGTCCAAAGAAATTGAATTCAGTTTCAAAATAGAATGCCAAAAAAGCATTTGAATGCATTAAAGAAAATCTCATAACATCCCATATTTTGCAAGGTCCTTGGTGGGACATTCCTTTCCACATCCACATTGATGCATTAGACAAATAAATTGTGGCAATGTTGAGTCAGGAAGAAGATAAAATCTTGTTTGCAATTTATTTTATTAGCAAGAATTTGTCTGGGGAAAAGCTACATTATATAATCATTGAGAAAGAATTCCTTGTAGTAGTTTATACCATAAATAATTTTAGGCACTATGTCACTAGGTATCCATTATTTTTGCATACAGGCCATGTTTTCATTATATATTTAATGAACAATCTTGAAAATAATAGTAGAATCATTAGATGTCTTCTATTACTGCAACAATTTGATTTCACAATACTTGACAAGCCTGACAAATAGAATGTTTTTGTAGAATTTATATCAAGGCTAACCATCACTATAGATGATGAGGTGGTATATAGTCACAGATCAAGGATAATAATTCACCTCCAACTGCATTGAATAGATCATGCATATGAACAAGATACACCACGTAATTTTTTCTTCACACCACCCTCAAGCAAATGAGAAAGTAGAAGTGACAAATAGGGAGTTGGAAAATATCCTCACCAAGACAATCAACATGCATAAGAAGGATTGAGCAAAGAAGATAATTGAAGTTGTATGGGAATATAACACCACTTGGAATACCACCATAGGATTCACAATCTATGAGTTAGTCTATGGAATTAAATTTATCTTTGCTATTGGGTTTGAAAATGCAACACTAGGGACAACCTCCATCTTCAACTTAGACTTTTCATTAGTCCAAGAGGAGAGATTTCATTAATTTAATTCCTTGGATGAATATGGAAAACAATCCTTCTTCCACACAAAGGTGATTCAACTACAGAGGAAGAGATGGCATGATAAGGTCACCAAGCCTATATGTTTCAAGGAAGGGGATTGGACACTCCACTATGACTCAAGATTCAAGTATTTTAAGGGGATATTAAGAACAAGATGGCTAGGCCCCTATAGGATTGAAATATAATATTACAATGGATCAATAAATATAATAACAATAGATGTGGAAATCATCCCCCTCCTATTCAATGGATTCAAACTCAAGATCTACAACAAACCCATGTCTAAATAAGAATTCATAGAAACTATGAAAACACAATTCAGTTGGATGTGGTTGAGAGTATAAGTACTCTCAACCCATCTAGATGATCAAGAAATATTAAAGGAGAGAGAGAGAGAGAGTACCCAAGTGAAAGCCACCTAAGAACTTGGGGCATACCTCTAGATAAATACCTCCATGGAGGATCTGTAAGTCTGCAATAAAAAATTTATCCATCATGAAACCCTAACTAGATTAATGGGGAAAAGAAGTGATGAAAACAAAAAATGGCACCATTGCTTTGAAAAAAAAAAAACGAAGAAAAAAAAATAACAATATGCATGAAATGTTTACATGCATGTAGCATAAACATTCCACATAAGCTCAAGCATTTCAAGTATCTACAAAAGAAGAACAAAGGAAATGCATATCCTTCAAAAGGATTTGATGCAGGAACAAATATTCCATGATTTACAATAGTAATGAAATTTTTTGAAATCAATGTGTTATGGACAACATTCAAGTAGAGCATATTATAGAAAGAAAATGCATATTCATGACATTTGAAAATTGCTACCAAAATACAAGTTCAACACCAAAAAAAGATCCTACAACATCTCAAGTCCAATCGTCAACATGCAAAGGTAAAAATATTTAGCCTCAACAAGAAAATTTCATTTAGTTGTCTATCTCAAGGCTCGCTGAGCATGAAGCACTTCAACAAATATAAGGTCAATTTGCATTTCTGGTTTGTGTAAGTATTCCATAGACTTCAGCCATAAAAATATATCTTGGTATCCCTGCATGCAATATTATCTCAAGATCATTCACAACAGGGGTCGATCTGGCCCATATCTTCATACATGTGTCCTACTCCAACTATGAACAACAAAACCAACAACATTTCTATCTTCATGCTCTTGTCAATTAGAAGGATTTTGCTAGTATTTCATGTATAGATGAAGTAACCTATGAAGACAAAATGATGAGTCAAAAATGGGTAAAATATAAAAAATATTTCATTCCACAACAATGGAATATATAGGATTACACCAGAAACAATTCAATACAAGCACTACCAAGCACATGCAGGTGTGACTAGACTACTTCAATACCAGGAATACAAAGAATATGCATAGGTGCTAGAATATTTTAGTACAAGAAATGAAAATCACCCTCTTGACCTTGTTTAAAGGTGTCAAAGATAGCAACAACACATTCAAATAGTATTTAATCATAAAAAAAATTGTGCAACATTCTAGCACAAGTTTTCAACACAAAAATTACAATACTGGCCACAACAACAACAATTCTAGGTTTTCTACACAAGGTACAACAATTCTGGGTTTTTACACAAGGTTCAACAATTCTGAAAAATTCGTGTAAAATGACTTTGCTTCACATTCCTAGAATAAAAGTGATTCCACTAGGATCTAAAGGCTGACTACACACTAGCATAGCTACAAAAAAAGAAAAGACACCAAACTAACCAACAAACAACATACATCAAATTTAAGATCTAAACATTGCAGCCTACAAGAATTTGTAGAAGAAGACAAGTTTCAAGAAATATAGAGATCATTTTTTTCAATCCTTTAACCCTGATGGAGGGGACACAAATGTAAGTTTCCAAACCTAATAAACACTCATAATCGTAGATGATTTTAGGAGCTAAATTTTGCCAATGGGATAATTTTCCATGTTTTCTCCCAAAAAAGATTGTCCGGTTTCCATTTCTTCGAAAAACGATTAGCCCAAATTCCATAGAATAAAATTATTTTACTTCAAAAATCGCCAAAAGTTTACAGAAAGTATACAAAATCCTTGGAAATTTGAATATTTTTACAAAATTATCGTCAAACATTTTACATTTTGCATATTAAGGACTAGTAATATTAGCCTAGGTTTCTACATTTTAATATAATTTTTCATCCTTAAAATCATCCCTGCTCATAATCACACTCAAGTCATACCTTTCATTTCCCCTTCCATTGTACCAATCATCCATTCTCCAAACCCTATCATTCTACAAACCCTAGAATTCATCAAATTCCAACATCCCATAAATTACACTCCATTTACCAAACCAACCACCCCAACTCTATTCAATATCCATTTTATACATTTATGATCATTTACTACCATCAAAACTCATCTCTATACACCAAGGAAACAAAAATAAAATAAAAAATGTGCAAGTCCTATAGGAATCTACAAGAGCAGCTTCATAAGTTGCTACAAGACTCTTGGTGAAGTTTGTTACATGCAAAAAACGTATAGGAAGCTACATGAAGCCCCCATATACATCACAAATTTGAATTTTTATAATTACAAAGGTATAAGAGGACATGCAAGGATATTTAACACCTCTAAAACAACAAGAAATGCAAGGATATATCCCCTGCAACCTATAGGAGGCTACAAGCAACACTACAAGTTTAACATTTCAACATAGCAACCTTAACAAGGACTCTTGTAAGACAAAAAAGGATACCTATAGCAACAAATACATCCATGTAACAAATAAACAAGGTTATATCATGTACTTCACCACTTTATCTTCAATTTCATTATATTCACACTTTAATTACCAAATAAATAATATTACCATGGTCAAAACATAAAAATCACCCAAACCCTAGACGTGATGGGCCTTGAATCTACACACGGGGGAGGGTGATCCGGGTTATTTTCAGCACGAAATGAGATTGGAGATATAATAAAGAAATGCACAGAGATATCACAAATATTCAATAATATAACATAAATGTATCATAGATGCAACCATAAACACAGATATACAGTAATACACGATTTCTATTAATGAAAGAAATGTACAAAGACTGTAGAAATATAGAGTGAAAGACTCGCTAGAATGGTGGCAGCTTATCTCTGAGAAGAGATGTGACGGCTCCTCGCATTCGCAAGAATATGATTACAATGAGGCTCTGAAGGCCTTTTTACAATAAACAGGAATTCCAAAAACCTTAGACATCCAAAAACCTAACCCTAGGAGATGAAGCGCCAAAAGTCATGTGGGCCTCGTTTGGGTAAGTTAGTACATCAACTTCCCGAGGTCGTAACTTTTGCATACGATCTCCGTTTTAGGCGTATGATAGCTCGTTGGAAAGGTATCGTTGAGGAGATTCATTTAGGGGGCTCAATCATGCTTTTGGATATTATTGAGAACCTCGATCTAAAAAAACCTTCATTTAGGCCCTCAAAATGGCCCCGAAAGTTAAAACCTGCTAAAAATAGTAAATTGCCAAAATTGTCAGAAAATTGTTTTGAGCCAGTCGGAAAAGGTGGGTGGCTACCGATATCCACCTAGATCAAAGGGGGGCACTTAAGTTTTTTTATATGTATCCCTAACATTAGGGGAATTTTGAGGTAAAAAATGGGCCTCAAAACAAAAAATTGTACTATCAAAATCAACTTTAAAAGAACCAATAGAATTTAAGATGATGATGTTAACAATAAGGGAAAATATTTTTGGAGGGAACGAAAGAAAGATGCTTATTTTAATCATATTTTCGAATTATCTCCTTGTAGGTTTACTAAAATTTTAGGGCACTCATTGGATGCATAATTAATTTTTTTCATCCAAGGAGTACCCAATGCGCAGAGTTTTGATAGACCCATAGTCAGATAAACTGGAAAAACATGAAAAAAATGTGTTACACATTTTTTCATGTATTTCCAGTTTATCTCACTGTGGTGTATCAAAACTATGTAGAATGGGTACTCATTGGATGGAGAATTTAATTCCACATCCAATGAGTTCATACACTCAAAGTTTGAGTAAACCTACAAGAAAACAAGTCGAAAATACAATTAAAATAAGTAGTTTTCTTTCTTTCCCTTTGAAAATTCATAACTCTTATTTTATTATTTTCCTTAGGAGGTCCATTTTAGACCTCAAATTTCCCATAATGAAGGTTGAGTTGGTAATGTAATTTAACAAAAGATGACAAAAAGATATGTTGGGAAACCCATGATTGGGAAAAGTGGTAATGATGATGGAAGTCACATCCACAAGTGCACCAACATTTTAAACTAAGAGTTAAGGGTGCATTTACCACCTTCAGAAATCATTTCCACTATCTCCTCCATGATCTTGTTCATGGAAAGAGACACTCACAACCCTGATACACTAGCTCATACAAACAAAGCATGTAGAGTAGTAAAAGGAGAAGCTTCAAAATTTGAGCTCAAGCATAAGAGTAGTGGTATAAACTATTGTCAACAACTACAACAAAAGATACTCAACATTTATTATTGTTTGAGGATTGACTTTGTGCTTACTTTTTTGAGACCACCCATCGAAAATCAGTTGGCATCCTTGAAAATAACCAACACACAATTGCTTTTGAGGATTTATCTATGTTCCCATGTGTTGTTATTAGTTTCTTGCACTTCTAAGAGATCATCCATGGTTTCTTTGACTATTGTCCCCACATTGCTAATGGACATGTTGATTCATGTTTTAGAGAGGTAGTTTATTCAAGAAAAATAATTTGTTATTTCGTTTTATTAGTCAACTACTGGTGATGTGATCCCATTCATGATTAGCTCATGTCATTCATTTTTATTGTTTCTTTTTTTTTAAAGCACATTATTTTTTTATTTAAAATATAGAAATTCATTTCAAGATATCTTGCAAACTGTGCATCGGATTTCCATGAAATTTGGAAAATAAATGCATCAAGGTAATATGAATAAACACAAAAAAATTCAATTCAAACCAATTTATATTTTATGAGTAATCATATGTCGTCACCTACATCCATTTTGCATTTTTTGAAGATTCGTGCATCTGTTGGCTATGATTTTTGGTGCGCATAAGCATAAAGGTATTACCAAAAAACCCACCAACTTTCATGGAAAACTCATTTTCATATTGAGAGAAAATGGATGATCAAATCTGCTACAGGAAGCCTCCTACATGAAATCTGATTTAGTAGCACCCTTGTTGGTTTGCATACTAGAACACCCTAAAACAAAAATCTGCCACATGGGTTTTGTGTGCAGATTTCATAAGATAGATTGGTACCTATTGAAATAGTTTGAAATTCAATATGGAGAGTGCTAGCCCATGGTCAAAATAAAAGTCAACCACATTCCTAGACAAGCAATTTGAGAGTTACTTCATAAATTCAGTTCACGGATTGATATGATGGGTCAGATTATGAGCAGGGAACAAGAGATTTGGTTGATACACAAATTATTGGGTCGTCATTTTTATTTATTATTTGTTGTAATAGGGAGAAGAGTCAAAGGAAAGTGTTTCCACACAAGAACCAACACTTGCAAAACTTTTGGTTTCCACACAAGAAATAACCACAAAAGCTTGGTTGCCACTTAGATATTTTTCAGAGAAAAAAGACCCCATCACACAGTTTAGGAGAATCAGATTCAAGGTTGTATGAGGACATGAAACATTGTCAGTTAGGGGGAAATGTTGAGTCACCAAAATGCCATATTTTTACCAACCTTTTCCTTCACTTTTAATCATTTTCCACTTGTTTGTAACATTGTATTAAGACCATTTTAATGTTTATATGTGGGATTAGGTTCCCAATGCATTTATTTTAGTATTTTAAGTGAGTTTATGATTAAATATTATAAAAATAATATGTTTTCACTTATCCTTGAAAGTTGGGTGAGTTTGGTGATGTTTATTGGTATATTTTGAGATTCCAACAATGCCGAAGTTTACCACTTAGCCTCAAATTCGAATTTCCTCTTCAACCCTTAAAGATTTGATGAAGATTTGGGAGGATCACTCAAGTATCTTGGATGGAGAAGAATCATAGAATATTTTTTGTCAAATATTTTAGAGAGATTCGTGGGAAGATTTTTAGAGATATTATTTGCTAATTATTATCAAATGGTTGTAACCACATGAGATATATGTGGATCGGAATTTATTATTGGTTATCTTAGTTTTTGTATAAATAAGAGTGCCTTCTCCATTCAAAAAACAGGACTCTTGGAACATATGTTAAAATTATGATGGAATAAAATAAAGTTCTTTGCATTTCTCCACATAATTTGTCATTTTTTAGTTCTGTTAATAGTATGTTTTGATTTAGTTTACAATGTTGTAGAGTAATTTGATACCTTGTTCTTGGGAGAATTGAGCTCACTCCAAATATATCATGGTGTTATTTTACATCATTTTATATGTCTTTATTTAATTAAGCTATTTGATTTCATGAACAACCCTTTCCTTTTGCAAATTAGTTTTCTCTTAAGCAATTATTCATGAAACAAGATGTTCCTAATTCATACATGATCGTCCTTTCAAGTACATGATCATTTCCAAGAATGATTAATATTATTTTTTATTGATGAAGTGTGGTGTGATTAGTTAAATTTATTTATCTTCATTTATTTTACATAAGCATTGTAGGTACATCATACTACAAATAATTTAATTTTGCACATACTGTGCTTGAATTTCATAAGTTTACGAACTTCTGGATTGATAATTAAATGTAACAAGATTTAGACATATAAATCGCCTTCCATAGAGATAAACCCAATGAACTACGAGAAGGATGCCAAGAACAAGAACATCCTACTTGTGGATTTATGCAACTAGGTAGAGAGTAGCTCAAATGTGTATGAAAGGATTGTATACACTACAATATAAAAAGACATGAATTTGAGTAGCCTCCATCCCAAGGAAGAGAATGATATGAATAAACTCTTCCTAATTAAGATTAAAGTCGAGAAGAAAAAGGTAGATGCTCTATTTGATTATAATTCACAAGACAATTTCATAGCATAAGATCTAGTCAACAAGCTTGGATTAGAAGTTCATGACCATCCTCACTCATATCCATTAGGATGGGTAAACAAGGATGCATAACTTAGGTTCACTAAATGTATATCAAATTTTCTATAACTATAAACTATATTGATGAAGTGGAGGTAGATGTAGTACCACTTGATTTCTATGGTGTAATGTTTGGAATCCCCTACTTGCACATGATGGATGCAATATTCATGAGGAGAGCCAATCAATACCACTAAATCAAGGATGGGAAGTCCTTCATCATCAATGCAGAAAAAGGTAAATCCAATATCTCTCTATTAAGCTCTAACCATGCCAAGAAATTGATTAGTTCAATTAGGAATTCGGTTTTACTCTTCTTGAAAGAGAATCAACCAGGAGATGAATTGGTACAGATAAAGGAATCTATGGAGGGATGTATTGAAGAGAAGAAATATTATTTGGAGGTGTTTTTCTAGGCATACAGAGAAGTTTTCTAGGGGCCTAAAGGGTTACCACTGAAAATGGAAGTGGAGCATGAATTACAATTGTTTCTTGAATCCCCATTACCAAACATTGGGTTATAAAATCAGGTCATCATGGAAGTAGATGAAGTGAAGAAATAGTTGCAGCAACTATTGGAGTAGGGATTAATTTTACCAAAACCCTCACCTTGTGGGTCATCTATTATCATAGTACCCAATAAGTATGGGAATTAGATCATGTGTATTAACTACAAATATTTGAATAAGATCACCATCAACAATTGACACCCACTTCCCAACATCAATGATTTGTTAGATCATTTCCAACATGTCAAGTACTTCACCAAGTTGGATCTCAAATAAAAACACCACCAAGTATTATTTAAAGAAAAAGACACATAAAAGGCCACCTTTAAGACAATTCAAGCTCTATATGAATAGGCTAGTAATGCATTTTGATTTATGTAATGCACCAACTACATTTATGCATTTAATCGATTATGTATTGCATCCTTTTCTAGATTATTTTGTAATAGTGTACTTATATGATATATTGGGTTATATCTCTACTTGGGAAGATCTTATCTTAAATCTCATTTAGGTGTTAGAGACTTTGAAAAGGAATCAACTACTATCAAACCTTAAGAAATGTGAATTTTCTCAGTAGTCACTGGTGTATCTTGGGTATGTGATTGGTGGATGAGAACTCAAGATAGATCCCATGAAGATGGAGACCATCCTCAAGTAGTCAAATCTCTCTAATTTCACTAGATCTATAAGATTTTTGGGGGTAGTATAGTACCTACAAAAGTTTATAACAACATTTTAAATTGTGGCTACACCACTCCATGTCATAACATTTAGTGGTGAGAATTTCTAGAGGGGAAAGAATCGATAGAAATCTTGTGATGAGATGAAAGAAAACATTAATTAAGCACTAGTTCTTGCATTTCCTAATTTGTAGAATTATTTAAAAGTTTATACAAATGAAAGTGGACATGCTATGGGAGTGGTCTTGATACGAGGAGGTAAGTTGGTATTCTATCATTATGAATGTTCCATGGCAGAGTCCTGAACAACCCTACATATGATAAGGAACTCTATGCTCTAGTTCAAGTTGTTAATAAATGGAATCATTGTCAGATGGAAAACGAAACCAACATTCCCATTGATCACCAATCACTATAGAATATGTAGGCTCAATGTAAACTTCAACAAACCAAACACTACAAGTGGATGGGGTTTTTACAACAATTTCATCTAATCATCAAAGATAAGAAGGGAAACATTAATAATTTTTCAGACATGATTTCAAGGAGACCCACATACAATATCGTATCTTTGTAAACTCTTATGCACATGGATCCCTTCACCCATGATACATACAAAAGGAATACATGGAAGATGAGGACTTTAAAGAGGTTTTCAAATAGCTAGAGAACTAATTTTGTGTATAAGAGGGTGACGATAAGGCTAACTATCATCTCTAGGATGAGTTTCTATACAAGATAGACAAGATCCATTTTCCTAAAGGTGAAATATTTTAGCCTATCACAAAGGATCACACCTCCAAAGTTTCAATTCATTTTTGCATTGGGAAGATAATTGCCAACTTATGAAGGTATGTATATTGTCTTAGAATGCAATAATATGTGGCTTGGTTTATTAGAGGAAGCATAATTTGTTATACGAAAAATCCCAGTAATAGAAAGCAATTCCCTATACCATCCACTACCTATACCTACTAGACCCTGGGAGGAGCACTGTTGTAGGAAAATTCCCCTGCAGACAGGTGAATATCCTCTTGGATTATAGACCCCTACTACCAAGACAAAAGGATGCTAACATTGGACACTAACATTCCTTTAAATGTAGTTAAAATAGTCAAAGGGAAAAGAGGAAGAAAGTATGATCTATGTTTTTTTGAAGCTTGTCCTCGCTTAATCCAAGTTGAACTTGATCTTTAAGCTTCTTAATGATATCTGCAATACAATAGATAGAAAATACAACGCATACTTCCTACTCTACCAAGATTAGTTTAAACTAAAGTTATCAATAAAAGACAAGTATGAAAGAAATAGGCCAAGAATATATTAATGAGAATATTACAAGGAAATTACAATATGTAGATGCAGTTGCAGCAACCTCTCCAAGTCCTCCTTGTCCAACCCCTTGCTCAAAAAATCCATGATCAGAATGACAAAACTTTTTGTTGATTATTTTCCTCCTTTTCACCATGAGAATGCCTCCTTTTATAGGCTTTGAGAGGCTTAACCACCTTAGAAATATTTGGAATAATTTGAGGATATGACTACATTAGTTGTGGCATATCCCTTAGATGCATCCTAAAGCTTGGATTCGAGCCAAACCAACTCAGATCATATCTAGCTATCTTTAGAGATAAGGGGGATTTCTTCCCATGATTCTCTCAACCAATCGACTCTCCCTCAAAATTGGCAACAGAGCACTACAACACTCCCTGCTAGATGAATAGGGACCGCTAGCGCTCCCTGCAGATGAGCAGGGGAGCACTATCTTCCAAAATTTCATTGAGATGACAATTTCTCAAGGAAAAACATTTTTCTTAGCTTTTCAAATAATGTGGTTTCCCCTTCCAACATGTCTCAGAGGATGTATCAATTGTTCCCATGGTGTCGTTCACAATGCAACATATACAGAACTAAAATGAGACATTTACGACACTTGCGACAATGATAATGTGACATTATCGAAGTGAGGAATTTTGACGTGTAATAGATTTCCTCCCAAAGTGTGAAGTTAGAAGACAAAAGTTGATGACTGAAGCGCTTTGTAGATTTTCGAAGCAAGGGTATGGATTCAGAGAACCTGGTAGAAGTTGCAAACAACCATCAAACAAATGTTATCATGTGTTTCAAACCCAAGGCAGGCATACCTATGCTTGAGTAACAAAGAACTTAATGTATGGTCGCCAATAAATACACTGCAGATCCATGATGATACTGACTAAGGGTGTAGCCACTAAAGATACGATGTGGACCTATACCTCCATGACATGAACTGATTGTAGCCACGAGAAATACATAGTGGAGCTACAAGATGATAAAACATAATCACGGACCAATACAATGTGGATCTATGTGACAGTATATATATATATATATATATATATATATATATATATATCAACATGCTCAAAATATCTCCTTCGTAGCTTGGGGAAAGAAGATAATAGAGTGAATGTTCAACCTAGGGTCTTCGTCCCAATCCCGATGTGGTATGAATATAACCATGTGAATAGATGTTTTGATGTCTAACATGGTAGAAACCACTTGATTACCAGTCATTGAGGTAAACCGTTAACAAGTGTGAGGGAAATCACCAATGATGTCAATGACTCCAAAGCTGCCCTAGTACAATCCAACGAATGTGAATAAATGAGTTGAAGTCGAACATTTGTGGAATCATCCGATCAGAGGTAAATGATGAAAACCTACTATTGGAGGCGAGGAGGCCTGCCATTGAGGCATGCAGGTCCCAAGGTACTAATCGGTTTCTATGTCTAATTCACTATTGGCCCTTGACCAAGTTTTGGGAGATCCTTGGTCAAGTTTGACCTATTTTGGGACTTTGACAGCCTGTCGAAGACAGAGCGCAAGACGAAGCAGAGATCACGAGATCTCAGCCCCTTTTTGGGTCTTTTTTGGGATTTGGGAATATATAATGGGAATGGGATGTTGAACCATGGGTTTACCCATATTTAGGCCTATTTTGTATGTATAAATAGAAGGCTAGGAAATGTAAGAAGTAGTTGAATAGTGCGCAAGAGAGTGCAATTTGGATAAGTGCTAAGAGTTGGATCTGTGTGATCCATAATTGTAAGGCTTCGTGCATACTATGTGAGACTTGCAGATCTAAGTGCAAGTCATTGTAAGAGACTGTGAAGGGATTTGTGTTGTAACGCAAGGAAGGAGGATCTAGTGAGCTGCAAGGATCTCCTGTCCTATGCGGAGTAAGGTTTTTGTGGCTCTGTGCATGTAGATGACTGATTGAAGCTAATAAAGAAGAAGAGTTGGTGGACGTAGCCCCAGGGTGGGGGTGAACCACATAAATACTGTGTTATTCTACTCTATGTGATGTTCTGATGTATTTATGTGTTCTTTGCTAAGTGCTTGATAGAGATAGATAGATAGATATGTTTATGCTTTGTGCTTATGATGAATCTAGATATTAGATCTGATATAGGTAAATGTGTTGAGTGCTTGAATCTCCCAGATATGATCCATTCCTTTATGTTAAGTGCTTAGATACATTAGATCAGGGTGAATGTTGTGATGCTTTGTTTTATCTGTGAACTAGACATTGGTTAAATAATAACAAACTAATGGTGCTAAGTGCTCTATTAAGTATTATAATCATAGATCTGTGTCCCAGATAAGTTTGCAGACACCTGAGCCGTGCAACCACCCCTGCCTCTACCTCGGGTGAGGCTTCATCTGCTTTGCAGGTGTTTCCTAAAGGGTCAATAGTTAGGGTTGTGTTGGTGTGTTGTTGTAGCGTTGAACCCTAGGTTTTCCCCTGTGCCAACACTCACGGATGATGTATTGAAATCTAGAGGAAAAGACTCATCGAAGGAGGGCCTTGATGTATCCCCCATCATCGACATGAAAATGACATAGGAAATATATGTAAGATGGTGAATCGAATAAGTATGAACTGATACGAGTATTGAAAATGGAAATTTATGATGGTTGACTCTTGAGGTGGATAATTCCCTTGAACATTGAGGCACAATATGAATTGGCAGCATAAACATAATGTGGACCAAAACATAATGCAGAGGATGATGTGACATTCGTCGGGTGACCCAAAGGAGTGGAAAGACTCATAGGATTGGTTCAGTGCAGAGGTTTAGCAGATTATCCAAGTGTTCAAAATGTAGGTGGAAACAAGTGCCATGTTTAAGGGCAACTGCAAGAGTGATTCGTAACAATTCTAAAAGATAAATTGACTTAGTTCCTTCAATTTTTCCCCCATCCAGATAGACGAGTACATATTTTTCTTTTTACAAGCTCGAAGAGGATAACACATGCTTGATATAACTCACCTTCGGTAAGTCCCTCTTCCTTTGTTTAACGAACTAGAAGAAGTAAGCGTTTGGTCCCATACGGTCCCTTCAATGTGTGATTTTAGCAAGTCTAGAGAAGTAAAACTCGATGGTTTTTCATGTTTAGAGAGTCTGAAAAGAACTTAAAGGCGACTCCAAGGTTGTCCTTTTTCGTAATTTTAGTCTCCAAAGTCCGAAAAAGAGATAAACTACTACTCAGGAGACGCCCTTTCAAGAAATTTTTAACGAGTGTGAAAGGAAGAAAGATCACTCGACGATCTTTTCATATTTAAAGAGTCTGAAAAGATCTTAAAGATGAATCCAGGGGGTTCCTTTTTCATGTAACCTTTACGAGTCTGAAAAATTGATAAAAGTTTACTCAATTACATTCTCATGTTTTTTCGAGCACGAGAAAGAACAAAGATTATGCTCTCTAGTGTCACAAGGTTGTCAAAAAGATACTTCTTAAAAACCTGCAAATATAGATAGTTCTGGGCCCAAAGCATTAGTAATTCCTCAAAAAGATTAAAAAACCCAACAAAAAAAACTTTATATTAGTGAGAAATAGAAAAAATCAACCCTATCAAATAGTAAAATAGGTTAAGAATTTCATTTACCAATTGATTTTTACCAAATTCTTCTAAATTTGGAATTTTCCACCTTTGGGAGGTGATTTTCGAGCTAGGAGTACGGGATATGCGGTCGATCATTTTCAATTCCGTCTGGACTAGGTTGGTAACCTTTCCTTTCCAATCATTTTTTACGGTTTAATATTTTGTTTTAGTTTATATTTAGGGTGTTCTGGGCTCCTTAGGAAGCCCTAGGCGTTGAACCAAATCGATGCTCTCTCAAAGGGATGAGGGAAGCACCGATCAATATATCAGCGCCTTGGTGCACATGCCTAGGGAGTGCTAGCACTCTGTGGGAAGACTTAAGGGAGCGCTAGCGCAGAACTAATTTTTTTTTTTTTTTTGGGCTAAAAAGACACAATTTTCTCCCATAAAAAGTTGACTAAAGATATTTAATTGGTTTTATTTGCAGATTTCACTGGTCATATATCCATCATAGAGTGTAAAGAATGTGAACATGAGTTCGATGACATTGTCGCTTTACAAATCCCTCAAGCAAGGGCGGATTTGCAAAATTGTGGACTACTGAAGTACTTTAAACTCGAAAATATGAGGAAAGAGGTATTATTACTTGAGTACCTGATCGGTTTGTAGGGTGATGTTGAACATGCATTTCGTATTGGGACACACATGCTCGAGATTGAGCTTGATGATGTGTACTTTTTGACCGGCCTCTCAAGGAGATGGGCTCCTATCCTCTTTTCTGGACATTGGGTAACTCCTCAGCCAACTGAGGCATATGTTGTTGAGCACTGTATACCATGATCTCGATTGGTAGATGGGTGAATCGTGGTCAAAGATGTGAGGGAATTGGCACTTTGGTCGATTCTATTAACCATCACCAAATTGGCGGGTAGTACTAGTGGTCATCTAGCTTCGAAATCACAGATGTTGTATGCTTTATAATGTGTAGATCCCAGGTTGTTTAATTGGATCGCAAGGTTCCTTCGAAATGTGAAGGAAGAGATATTGAAGTGCAATACAGGTCAAAAAAATCAGTTTGGACATGTCTCTTTCCTAGCTTCATTCTTCTTGGAGAGATTTCGCTAGATGTAGCCATTAGGTTGCGTTGATATTACATCCTATGACCGAGCTACGAATGGAGAGATGGACCAGTTTATCTCCAAAATTGGGGAATGAGCCCTCAACATTTAGATTTACAGCTGATTTATTCTCTTGGTGGAGGAGACAACTAGTTTTCATCGAGGTTTTTCCTTATGCTAGAGTGGACTTTCGGGGTAGTGAAGACTTGGTGCTCCCTGAGGGCATTCAGTGGGATGCATCAGGTATGAAACTAAACCTTGTCATGTATTTTTGTTTTTAATATTTTATATTTTTTTTATGTGTACAATGAGGGATATAAGGATGTTTTTGTTTCATCATGCAAACAGAGGTACATCATGTCCAACAAAGATGATGGGACTGGAGCGTCATGGAGATGCACAAGTAGCAGTGGAGAATGAGGTTGTGGTGGGAGGACTTCGAGAGGTTGAGAGGAACCTCTGAGGTTTGACCATGGGTGTCCCACCTCTTAGGAGGCCATACATGCCTCTCCATTTGCAAAGACATATAGTTGGAGTTCCTGACAGTATGAACCACTTGCTTCGATGAGTGGCTCATGCAGTAGTGTGCTTCACAGAGCACAACGTGATACAAAAGGATGACTAGGATCCTCATCATATTTTCTAGTCTTTCATGATGATGTCATGGGCATGAAGGCCCAATTTTTTTTCTCTATTATGTACATTTTGACGATGTATTTTAAAACAAAATTTTTCTATTACGCATCTATCTCTCTCTCTCTCTCTCTCTCTCTCTCTCCCTGTGTGTGTGTGTGTGTGTGTGTGTGTGTGTGTGGTGCCTATTGATGTTGCAATTTATCTTATGTGATGTTTTTATGTACATGTGATTCATGTCTTTTTACAAATGTTTTATATATGCACAAGATACCAATCCAATATGTAATTAGTTAATGAATCTGACGTTGTGTTGACTTCTCTCGGTATATCTATGTATTGTATAAATTCAAGCGATCTTTCGAGATGAAGAAATCTTAGGTGGAGACGTAGTAAGACAGGGTTGTGAACGGCGTAATTTCGATTAAGCTGACAGACCACAAGTTGAGAGTCTAGGTTAATAATTAGATGAGTTATACCTAGAGAGGAAGCTTCATTTAAGAGTTCGATGACGGAATGATATTCTGCCACATTATTGGTTGTCGATCCTAGGCAAATTCCTCTTGAACTCACCAACTCACCAAAGTGGTAAATGACCCAAGGTGCAGAATAAATGTTCTAGGTGTGTCGATTAGCGCCATCCACAAACCTAACAAAGATGGGAAATGGAGATGTCATCTATGCATGCAGTCACAAGACAAAGTATAAGCAGCTAAGACAAAACTCGTACACGCAAGAGAAAAGACACACCAAATCAAAAGTATATAGAACAATAGTGTACAAAGAACACATGCCATATTTTATATGCATAGTACTTCTTGAGGTAAATCCCATTTCGGGGCTCACCGAGAGATATTACATCGTAGTCGACTAACTCGTAGGCACCTCTATGTAATACACGTTTTATGATATAATGTCCATGCCACAGAGGTTCTAAATTCTCTATCCCCAACTTATCATGAGCTTGGTCATAAACGAGGACTAAGTCTCCTTCTGCAAAACCATGAGGTTGAATGGATTTGTCATATTGACTCTTCATTCATTTTTTATATGTCTCATTAACGAGAGAAACATCGCGACGTGTTTTGTCCAACTTGGTTAAATACATGAATTGTTCCTCTTCAGCATAGGTATGAGGAAGTAGTTTCACGATGAGTTTCAACAAAGGGATCTCACACTCGATTGGTAACACCACTTCTACGCCATATTCCAACTGGAATGGAGTGAATCCAATTCAGTTTTCACTGAAGTGTGGTAGGCCCAGAGTGCGAAGAAAAGTTGCAGGTGCCAAGAGGTTTTTTTTTACCCCACCATGTGTTGGAGAATGGTCTTTATGACTTTGTTGATAGCTTCAACTTGTCCATTTTCTTGAGGATAGTCAGGGGATGATTTTTCATGTCGAAAAACCAACTTAACGTGCAACTCACTCATCAACTAGCTCTAGAAATGTGATCCTTGATAAGTGACAATGGCTTGTGGGACACCAAAGCGAGTGATGATGTGGTTAAAAACAAAGATTGTTTTAGTACGACCATCATTAAGAAATGTAGGCATAACCTCATCCATTTAGTGAAATAATCAATAGAAACGATGATATAACCATGCCCCCTGACTGATGTAGGATTACATTGCATAAAATCAATACCCTATTTGGAAAAGGGGCCGATGGCTACAATGGCATGCAGCAAAGCGGGGTGGGTATGTGCCTTTTTCTGAAAAACTTGACAGGGTGGGCATCGTTTGAAATCATCGATACAATCTTTAAAGATGGAGGGACAAAAATAATTGGCACGTAAGATTTTTTGGGTTGTAGCCATCCCAGAAATATGACCGCCACAAGATCCAAGGTGGCAGTCATTCAAAATGTGTTCAGCCTCATCGTGGGTTAAACAACGTCATAGGATAGTATCAATACCACGACGGTACAAAGTGTCACCGATGATAAGGTAGCATTTAGAATGGTGGCGGATACGATGATGTTCGTCATGTGAAATATCGAGTTGGAAACATTGGGTTTGGAGATAGAGAATAATATCTCCATACCAAGGTTCTGACGTGCTAATGAGGAACAGATATTTGTCGGGAAGAGAATCATTGGGCTCAGTATCTTCATCAACATAGGGAATATCGCAGATTAGTTCCGCAAAAACCAACAATTTTTTAGCTTTTGATTTCGAAAACTCGAGATTGAATTCTTGAAGAATAACAATCCATTTGGAATATTTTCCCCCAAGGACTTGACATGTTAGTATATGGTACATAGGGTTCGAGTCCGCAATGACCGTGGTAGTGCGTTACAGAATGTAGTGGTGAAATCTTTGGACGGAAATGACTGCAGCCAGAGCCAACTTTTCAACGTGTGAATATTGGATCTTGGGACTAGATAGACTCTTACTCAGATAGTAGATCACATGTTCGTCACTGTTAGGATCCTCTTGAACTAACACCTTGTAAATAGTGGAAGTAGAGGAAACCAGATAAAGTATATAGTATTGTGCATAATCTGGGGGGGTGCAAGAGAGGCGTGTGTGTTAAGGCATGCTTAAGATAATCGAAAGAGCATTGAGCAGTTTCATCCCAGATGAAAGGAGTGTCTTTCTACAACAATCTCATAAATCCTTTAGTGATTTTGGCGTAATTACAGATGAAACGGCGAATAAAGTTTTCTTTCCCTTGCAAACTTTGTAGTTGGATCAGATTGTTGGGAGGGGGTAAAGAGAGAATAGATTTTACTTTTAATGGATCCACCCTAATACCATATTTGGAGACGACGAATCCGAGGAGTCGACCTAATTCAACAGAGAAGATGCATTTGTGAGGGTTCAGACGGATATGGTAAAACCGACATCGAAGAAAAATGGCATGTAAATGAACAATTTGTCTCATCAATTAGACGAATGAGCGGGTAAATCATCGAGGTAAGGTTCCAAAATATGTTTGATATCGTGGAAAGAATATGACATGGCCTGCTGGAAAGTAGTGCCAACGTTTTTAAGACCAAAAGGTAGCTTCTGATAAGTGAACTTCCCCCAAGGGCAGATGAAGGTTGTCTTATGTTGATCAGTCGGTAGAATATCGATCTTGTTATACCTTGAGAAACCATCCATGAAGAAAAATATAACATTTTCGACACAATTATCGATGATTTGGTCGATAAAGGGTGTTGGGTAATTGTCTTTGGGACAAGCCTTATTGAGATCCCTATAATCGACACAGACACGAATGGTTCCTTGTTTATTAGCGACCAGAACAATGTTAGAAACCCATTACATCAAGGGGACATGATAAATAAAACTAGACTTCAACAATTTTTCAACTTCTACCTTTATGGTCATAGTTTTCTTAGGATGAAACGGGTCAAATTTGTCTCATACAAGTTTAACACCTGGGTAAGTTTTTATCTCATGCACAACGAACGATGGATCGATCCCTGGAATTTCTTCGTAACTCCAAGGGAAGACATCGTGAAATTATTTGAATAAAGCGGTATAATATTCCACTTCCTTGGGAAAAAAATTGGCACCAAGATGAATATTTTCCATGATACCTTCTTTGATCAAGATGTCGATAGCAATCGTAGAAGAGATGTTTCCTAAATTCCCCTTAGAAGTAGTGTCCTGGGTAAGTATGGGAGATTGAGGAGAATCGACAACACCATCAGGAAAGATAGAGTGTATATCTTTCTCAATTTCATCTGGACTAGGGAGAAAAGATGAACGAAGATGGTTGTCATCCCAAGGTACCTCTTTGATACTAAGCACTTCCATAATGGATTCGTCTGATGGAAAAATCTATAAGATGTAATCGAAAGCATAGGATAGGGAATCCAACCAAGATGGCAATGAGTAAGTGTTGGATGCCAATAGATGTTGGTCGTTCAGTGAGGGAGAGATGGATTAGATGGAATTGTATGAAGCCTCAACAGGACTAAGTGGCATAGTGTCACCTAGTGCATCGAATTCCAAAGGACTAGGCACAACCCAAGGATCAGATGATTCGTAAGAATGATATGCCACAGTCGATATCATATTGATCATGGAAATATGTTGCGAGGTGGGAGGAAATGGTGTAGGGAAAGTACCCATAAGGGAAGAGTATTTTAAAAGACCCACACCTACACTTTCGTAAGTAATCTTAGTATATCCCAAGAAAGGAATATTGTTGCTGGCGGGAGTGAGAGCGATGAGGGTACAGTAATCTAATTGATTGATAGTGACAATTTTACCTTGATAGGGTAATTGTACACATCGAAACACCTATGAAGCGACGATAGTCATGGCATAAAACCAAATTCTTCTTAACAACAATTTGTAATCAAGGGGAGCATCGACTACCTCTACATCGACAAAAAAAAGCCTTTCCTCCCAATTGAATAGCTAAGGACTACAAGATTTTGTGACGAAGAAAACCTCTTCGATCAAATGCTCGTAACATTGTAGGGGATTGATTAAGTGCAGGTGAGTTCAAACTTTCCAACAAGCTAATGACATGACGCAAGTGGAAGCTCCCTCATCCAGTATGGTATGATGAATGTGTTGGTTATGAACAACAACCTCGATCTGAAAACAAATCTATTGAGAAAGTCATGACTTTAAGTTATCAAGGTTAAACATGATATTATTCGACAACTTGGGATCAATTGCATCGATGGTGGCCAAGAGTGTTCTACGTTGACTAGGACAATGTTGTATAACTTCAAGAGCAGACATAGTGCACGGTGCTTGAGCCAAAATATTCAATGATGTTGTAGTTTTGGGCAGCATGTGAACTAGGATTAAAATTTTATTTTCAAATAGTTCTCGTGGGAGGGCGTAAAATGGATTCGAAAGTGGGTTTATCAATCTGAGGTGATCCAGATTGAGTAACGGTGGAAGGAGGTGGATCCAATGTAGTATCGTTAGTGACCTTCTCTTTATCAAGTTTAGTCGTTGTGTCATACATTTTGGTGCAAGTGGTTAAATCAATCTCATTAAACATATAAATATGGGCACTCGATGAGGCTTCCTTGCTAGGAGGATGACTGGGATTGCCCCATGTCAGAGGAGCAGGAGCTTGCACAACCATGGACTTTGTTGAGGAAAAGGTTGGCTCAACACAACGAGTTGGGAATTCCCTTTGAAAAAATTTGCAACTTCGTCGTGATGAGGACAGTTTCAGGTGTAATGATCATCACCACAAATGATACACAGAAATTTTGGTTTTTGTTGTGGTTGTTTCTCAGGAGCAGGCGGTTGAGTTGGTGTTTTTAGATTTTCATCATTATTATTATTCTTTTTGGGTTTATTTTTCATTTTCATCTTTCCCCCGGATTGTTGTGAAGAGGAAGATTGAACTGCATTCACCTCAGAGATTTGAGTCAAGTGGGAGGTAGAGGAGAGTGAGGTCGAACCGGTGATGGGAGCAGAAACAAAGCGATTAGCTATGTCGTCCGACTGTGATGAAGATTGGGTTTTGACAGCACCGATAATTCCATCTGCATGAGTCATGGAAGATGGTTTGGATGGATCAGTGGACGTGCGGGGATAATTTGATATCAACTCATACAACATACCGGATTGGGAATAAACCAAATCCAGGTAATGAGCGCGAGCAATGGATTATTCCTCAGTGACAACACCACCCATGGCGACTTCACTAGAAATTGGGGGTAAAATAAATTTAGTAAACCATTATGGCAATAATTGGTCAGGAATGGTAGCTTTGATCAACCTTTGTCATTGTCTCCACTCATGAATGTGATCAAATATATGTACGGAGTTTGTTTGACAATGTGAAGTCAAGAGTACTGTAACAATATCATAATGAATGGGTAATTGAAAATGCGTGAGAAAATCCTTGGCCAGGGAGTTGAAATCTTGAAAAGTACCACGTTGGAGTTCAGTGTACCATTTGGCTATTGATCCCATGAGTGTGTGCTAGAAAAGACGCAACCAGATAGAATCATCCATCAGTGAATTTTATGAACACTATAGATGAAAGGTCATAACATGGTTGTTGGGGTCTTCGCCAGGTTTACCGCCAAATTTGGGGATGTCAAAAGGTAATTTAGCAGGAATTATCGGCTAGAGAGGAAAATAGAGTATGGTATCATTTGTCAACCGAGATAAATCTGGTAGATCCAACGTGGCTAAGATTGTCAATTGTCGGTTAACTTGTGGATGATACTAGTGCGGCATAGGGACACTAGTAGGGCCATAAACTGCTTGAGGTGGATAATTGTATCCAGTAGGCCCTCCTATATATGGTTGTTGTTAGCCGATATAGGCATGATTCGATTGTTATTGAGGAATGTTCACAAAAGGAGGGAAACCTGGTTGGTTCTAGGGAGGATAGGTCATTTGATTAGGTTGTGGGGGATAAACATTTTTCCCTTGAGGGGGGTAGATATTTTGTCCCTGTGGAGGATATACAGTTGAACCTTGGGGAGGATAAGATTGTTGTCCTTGAGGACCCCAAGTGGGATTCAGGACACCCGGATAAGGTTGTCCAAAATATAATCCAGAAGGAATAGGATTTGGTACTCCTCCTTGTGGGTTAGGATATGATGTCCCTCCTTGATAAGGTTGATGAAATGTACCTCCTTGAGGTGCTCCCTAGGGTTGTGAAAGGTTTCCAGTAAAAGGGGTTTGTCCCCCTACCATATCTTGAGTGAAAACTTGGGTTTGACCAATAAAAGGGGGTTTTCCCCCAGTGGGTATGTGTAGGGGTGGTTGTCCCCGAGGAGGGATAGGCCCGCTATATGATGGTTTCCCCTAAGTCAGGACTTGTCCCGCAGTTGATTATGTGTGTATGGCAAGGTTCTACATTCGATGATGTATAGGTGTTCCAAAAGGATTTTGTGGAACATAAGGAGTTGTAGTTTGAAACGGTGATGTCGTGGGAGTAACGATCAAAGTAGCTTGTGTATGACTAGGCATTACGACTCTGGTTTTACTTTGGATTTTTTACTAATGTAGCAACAAGATTGACTACTTGCTCGATGGGACATTCAATAGTCTGAACGGACGGTCCTGCCTCAGCACCAGCATAGGTAAGAGAGTCAAGAAGTGGTCGACTAAAATTGAAATGTTTGTAAAGATCGCGTCCCTATGGAGTTCTCCATATGGAACGAACATGTATCTATTGTGGATTTACCATGTCAGTAGACCATACAGGAGTCGTGTACTCATCATTATAATCTTGTTGTGTTTTTTCCATATGTGTCTCGATGTATGGCCTCAATGAAAGACGAGGACACTCTTCTTCCATGACGTTACCGAACGAGTCCAATCGAACAAGGAGTGGCTCGATAGGAAATTCTGACACATGGGTAATATGAGAAATGGGATCCTCAACCGTAACCAGGCACTTTTGGGATTTTCTAACAAAGGAGTAGCAGCACTCCCAACATCTGAGCGATTTTCTACCTCTTCACAGTAAAAATATTTAGGTGAATTAGGAGGTAAGGGTTCATAGCCTTCCGGAGGCATCCCTTGCATCCTACATGATCTACAAAGACCTTTATCATCTACAGTCTCAATCTTGAAAAATGATTAAGTAAATAAACAGCACTCGCTAAAAATATAGAAGAACCAACAAGCAAACAATACCTTCTCTCAATGACCGTACTAGTTGGTGATGAAATCCAACATCGCGTGATCAAATTGAGAAGGGGATAGGATATGAGTGGATGGATCAGTTACGTTGGTGACTTGCTTAACTAAATTACGCCTTGGTGCAAGCTTCCACACAATAATCGTGGATTTACACTCAAAGGAGCCTGAGTGAGTTTGACCAACGTTTGTTCTAGGTACAGTGAAGACTTCCCTTCACCGTCACCTTGTATGAGGAACCTAAATATTATGGCTACTAAGGACACCAACTCGCAATCAGCCTCTGGGTGGGTACAATAAGCAGTCCAGTATTAACGTATGCGCAGGATAACAAGTCTAAAATCCTTCAAGAGAATTGAGGACAAGTGGACCGGTAGAACTCCATAGGACCCCAAACGGATTCAAAATTCACGAAGCACCGAGACCAAATGAATACAGTTGAATCTCAAGAAGAACCCCCAAAATATGATCTGACTACTATGAACGGCTAAGCCTCAGAGGGATAATCTATGTTTCTCTCTAGAACATGACCTCATGTGTAACCCCTGTGTGAGAGAGGGATCCTAGCTATGCTTATACGAAAATTGGATTTACTCTCCCTATCGCAAGATGCTAAGTTTGTCTTGAATGCTTTGGAGATTTATACTCGCAACCTAATCCAAAGCGCTAGTCCTAGTCTAATGTTGGTGGAAGAATCTAAAAATAAAAGTTTCTAGATAGATTTTTAATTGGCGTTGATTTTAGTGGTTGTTCTTTACACATAGGTGAATGAGAGTGAAACTAATGATGTTACGACTCGAATCCCAAAGAAGAAAAAGAATGATAAGAAAACATTTATTTTGATGAACTTCTATTTACAGTAAGGAGAAGATTTTTCTTTCTTTCACTACCAAACAGAAGAATGAAAAAAAAATCATGCAATTTGTTTTCAACAAGAATCCATTTCAGTGCTAAATTATAAAGAAATTGTTTCCAGTATCCAAAAACCAATCGTAAAAAGTATCCTTTCTTTTAATTATAAATGTGAATTCATTTGGTTTAATTCTTCTTATGCCAATAATAAAAATGATTTCACTATTTCATCTTTAGTCAATACACAAACAAAAGGCACTCTCACAGCAGTCAATAAGAGGCAAAAACAAACCAAAGTTTCCAAAAAGAACACCAAAAACAACAAAACACACTTAAGAAATTTCTGGAAATATATGAAGATTAGAGACCAATTAAAACATTAAAGAGATCCCTAAGTTTCCTTGTAACAATCTTTAATCAATCAGATGAACGAAAAAGTATCAAAATGAACCCAAAATATAAAGAAAAAAGGGTGATTTCATGACAAGGAAATACAATAAAATCCAATCAAAGATCAAAAGTATTAAAAGAAGCAAGTTGCAGGTTTGACAGAAGACATAAACTGGTAAAACAAGTTCTGAGTTAAAATGAAATACCCAAAAATCACACCCAGTACAAAGGCAGTCAACAATTTTTCAAAATGAGGAAAACTCAGTGCTCTGGCTATAATAGCACCAGAGCGCTACAACGCTCCCTAAATAACTATAGGGGAGCGTTGAATAACTATAGGGGAGCGTTGATCAGCAAATCAACACTCTGGCTATAACTGAAGAGGGCGCGAGTTTCTAAGAAAGAATGGGAACAACCCAAAAAACTAAAAACTCGAGAAGTTTGATCAACAATCTCTGTGAGACAACTTCAGTAATGACAACAGATGTATAGAAGAGAAAAATACAGCAAGAAAGATCTAAATATGAGCAAAAGTATAAAGCAAAACCAAGGAAAGAAACCAAAACTAAAATCTTCCTTCCCCAGAGGAGTCGCCAATTTATGTTGTAGGAAAATTCCCTTGTGGACAGGTGAATATCCTCTTGGATTCTAGACCCCTACTACCAAGACAGAAAGATGCTGACATTGGACACTAACATTCCTTTAAATGTAGTTAAACTAGTCAAAGGGAAAAGAGGAAGAAAGTATGATGTACCTTTTTATGAAGCTTGTCCTCGCTTAATCTAGGATGAACTTGATATTCAAGCTCCTTAATGATATCTGCAATGCAATAGATAGCAAAGACAATGCAATAGATAGAAAAGACAAGTATGTGCAACCATACAAAAACTTGAAGGAAATAGGCCAAGCATATATTAATGAGAACATTACAAGGCACTTACAATCTGTAGATGCAGTTGCAAAAACCTCTCCAAGTCCTCCTTGTCCAACCCCTTGCTCAAAATATCCACGATCAAAATGACAATATTTTTTGTTGATTATTTTCCTCCTTTTCACCATGAGAAAGCCTCCTTTTATAGGCTTTGAGAGGCTTAACCACCTTAGTCATATTTGGAATAAGTTGAGGATATGAATCCAATAGTTGTGGAATCTCCCTTAGATGCATCCTAAAGCTTGGATTCAAGCCAAAAAAACTTGGATCATCTCTAGCTGTCTTTAGAGATAAGGGGGATATCTTCCCATGTTCTCTCAACCAATCAGTGCTCCCTCAAAACTGGTAATAGAGAATTGCAACGCTCCCTGCTAGATGAATAGGGAGCACTAGCTCTCCCTGCATATGAGAAGGGGAGAGTTGATCTTCCAAAATTTCGTTGAGATGACCATTTCTCAAGGAAAAGCATTTTTCTTAGCTTGTCAAATGATGTGGTTTCCCCTTCCAACATGTCTTAGAGGATGTATCAAGTGTTCCCATGGTGTCATTTGCAATGCGCCATATGCAGAACAAAAATGCAACATTTATGACACTTGCAACAAAAGTGCAACACTTGCGACAATGATAATGTGACATTATCGAAGTGAGAAATTTTGACGTGTAACAAGAACCTCCATGGATTTTTTGGGTGGTTTTCCAAGAGCTAGGAAGGCACATGACTATCTATTTGTCATAGTTGATAGGTTTAGAAAAATGTGCATTTTTATGCATTGTAAAAATACCATCAAGGGATAAGATGAAACAAACACATTCTTTGAAAAGGTATGGGTGCACTTTAGGATACCAAAGAGCATCATATTCGATAGAGATACCATATTTCTTAGTGGATTTTGGACTACACTTTGGGAGAATATGGACACTAAGTTGAAGAGATATACAACTTTCCATCCACAAAAAAATGGGCAAATAGAGGTAGTCAACAAGACATTGGTTCAACTTTTGAGGGGTTACAATTAGAAGAATCCAAGGACCTGAGATAAAAATATATTTATGTTCAACACTCTTATAACATAACGGCCTATACTTCTACCAATAAGTCTCCTTTTGAAACCTTTTTTCTATGTTTTCCACCTTCACCCTTAGATGTTGGATATGGATAGTAATGAGAAGTGAGGAAAGAGACGATAGGAGAAGCATTGAAAGACGAAAATTTCATTGATAAGATCATGCATATCCATTTGTGAGTATAGGAGACATTAAATAAGTCAGGGAAAAGTACAAGGTCTGACATGATCAACACACAATTGAGAAAACATTCAAGGTGGGAGACAGAGTTTGGTTGTATCTAAATAGAGAAAGGCTATAGGGTCCTGGTAATAAGATCAAGGCTCTATAGTATGGTCCTTTTGAAGTGTTGGAAAAGGTAGGTTATAATCCTTAAATACCTAGTCTACATCCATGTATGCACGTTTACTCAATAGTGAATGTGGAAAATTTGAAACTCTATGAGCCTTCTATGTTGGACCAAGAAACTTATGAGAAATTATTTCATACCATAGAGGACTTAGCACTATAATCTCAAGAAGAGTTAGCAAAAGATACATTTTTGTAGGAGAAGTCTAGAAAAACCAAATGGAGTAGTATAGAACTTTGATAGGTTGGGTTGAAATATAAACTTCTAGTCAAGGCCAAATGGTACTCTAGTGGGGAGGGAGAGGAAAAATTTTCTCACCTCCTTTAGGAAAATATTTTGGAGACCAAAATCCTCCTTTAATTGGGAGGTATGATCAAAATGAATAATTATATAATTTTTCATCTATTTTGATACTCTTTAGGTGCAAAAAAATGAATTTATTAGTTGTATGGTCCATTTTAAGGGAAGTTCCTACTTTGGAGATTTGGGCTCCATAACCTTATTTATAGATGTTAACCTTGTACAATATTTTACTGCAAACATATTTTCAATAAAAGTACAAAAAAGATACAATGGCAAATACACACATTGCACAGAGATTTTTCCCCTGGAAACCCAAACCGAGAAAACCAACATATTCTATATTCATTCACATCATACATTGTTTACAATACAATATACATATAGGATCCAGTGGCATCCAAAACCCTAATCCAATGAGCTAGATTAGTCAACAACCCTAATTCCTTAACTGGAAATAGAAAACCATCGGCGAAAAACCATGTGCTGAAAAACTACCCAAAATGGGGCATTAAAACCAAGGAAAAAAAAATTGGGGGCTCCTCCCCTTGCAACGCCCCCTCTTACCACCCTATGCGCCTAGTGCAACATAGACACTATTTCTAGTCATGCAAATAATATAACACATATCCAACATTCGTAAGCCTATATGAGGCCTTAAATGATCATTTTGGGGGTAAAAAAATTGCAAACAAATTTCATATCCTCTTTGCGTTGTTCTGCAAATCAAGAGATTTCCAATAGTGAAAAACCTACCTCAATCAGAGTTCATGTGTAGAAGTTATGCCTCTTGCAAGTTGACCTATCATTTTTACCACCATGATACCGAGTGGATGTCATGCCAACTCATATTACTCACAGATGTGGACTTAAACAAGAATATTATAGAGGATCCAAACCCATAGCCCTAATCAATAGTTGAGGCATGCAAGAAACCTAACCCTAACCCTATATGACTATCGAGCCATGTTAAATATTGTGCCACTAGGAGATGAAGGGGTTCCATTCTTATTTTATTTTTTATTGTTCCATAGTTGAGAAGAGAATTTGTGAGGAGATGAAGGGGTTCCATGGTTTCTACATTAGTCCATGGCCCTTATCTTAGGATTCAACCTATAGAAAAAATGATCTACCTATCGTTGATCGGTGTCCATGTATGAGACATACTTGACTAGCTCTATGAACCTTATCAAATATTACTCCACTGGTCGGTTACCTTGAACTAGAGCATGAAAGGATCCTACCTATTGTTCCTCATAGTATGTAGGAAAATAATTTCTCCTAAACCTTTCCTCAAATAACTTCCATAGACAGTTTATGGAGTGAGGTGCAATTGTCTTTCCAGGTTACCCCACTTGTTGAAGGCATTGTCCTTAAGATAAAATATTGTTATTTTGGCCTTCGATGAGGAAGCATAATCCCTCAACACAAAACACCTTGTCATTCCTTCTAACCATGCCTAAGCATGTTCACTTGCACGACCCCCAGCAAAATTTGGGAGATTTATTTTCTAAATTTATCTAGAAATGTCTCATGGTGGAGGTCCTCGTTCCGAGTCCATTGACCCTTTTGCGTTACCCACTCCAGATGGACGGAGATCCACTTCCACATCTACCAACTTGTGTCCTTTTAACGTCTCATTTATAGCCTCCAAAGAGTGCAATATGAGAGATATATCGGGTGATGGTGGCATTGGTGTCAATGTCAGGGGTCCTTGTGACTATGCTCCTTAGCCCCGATTTCCCTTTTTCTTAACCCTAATTAATAACATGCAAAGGTATGGTTAGTCGTAAGTATTATTTGTACTTACTTGTAACAAGCGTTACTCACTTAAGGAAAAGTGGTTATAGGTTACAGGTCAGAATTTTCTAATATTAGTAATTTCATCAAGGTATCCTACTATCTCTCTCTCTTTGTTAGCTATGCTAGTGTTGCGGTGTACTCACCAATTACTCTAACTTACCTCTTTAATGTGCACCAAAGTAGCACAACAAAAGCATGGTGGTCCCAGTCTTAGGATCATAACCTGACTATAATACCATATGTGAATCCCTTTCTTCCAGGGCTTCATAATTTAACCTATTGTAATCTCTGTAAAAAAATAAATCTCTATTCTATGAGAACAATTTTATGAAACAAAAAGCATTCAATTTTTTTCAAAATAAAGAATTCTTATGAACATAAGAAAAATAGTTTCAATAGTATTTCTTTATGATGATATGTAAACAAATGCAATTTGTATTTGAATTTTTGTAGCCTGTAACTAAACTATAAATATGCAACATAATTGAACAATTTCTTCATAACTAATTCATGGAATTAAAATAGTAAAATACCTCCAAAATATGTTTGAATTAGTCCTCTCTAGTTGAGTTGTCCCCTTTTCTTTGTCTACTCCCCAACTTCCCAAAATGGGTACTTAGCCTCCCAACCAAATAGGAACAACCTCGTCGACTCCCTAGCTCTAGGAAAACCTTGGGTGGTTGTTCAACAAAACATGGTATTCCCACACAGGACAAAAACCTTTAGTAACCACTCACACAACTATATCAAATATCAACACATTGATGTTTTTGCATGGTTAAAACCCTCAAAGAGGGAAACAGTCCATGGCTCCAACCGATGTGGTCACTTGAGGAAATATATTAATGCAAAAGAAAAATATTTTACAAAAGATTTTCTCACAATTAATCATTAAAAAATGACCCTACATATCATGGACCAATAAGGTGTTAAGCCATGGATCAATGTAGCTATTAAGATCAAGGAGAATATGAGTTGTCAAATCACTTCATGTCTAGAACATATCGTGACTGTCAAATTACATAAATACAAATGCATACTAAATTTCCTAAACTCGTAACATAGATCAAATATTAGAAAACTTCACTTCTATAAGAGACTCTGTGAAAATGTCTGCAACTTGATTTGTTGTAGGGAAAAATAACATTTCAATAACTCAATCATGAATGATATTTCCAATGATGGAGTGCATGTGTGGCTTGATGTGTTTGTTTCTATTATGTTGAATTGGATATTTGGATGGCACTCTGATTGTCACACCAGAGGGTGGATGGATGTTGTTGCTAGAATTCAAACTCTGAAAGGATCTATCAAACCCACAAGGCTTCTTGACTTTCATTAACCACTACTCAGTCAAGAAAGAGCATGTTGTTTCTTACAAGCCCAAGTGACAGGTTTGGAACCAAGGCTAAAAACATAACCTATAGTATACTTTTAGTCATCAAGGTCGCTATCCCAATATGAATCAGTGAAACCAACCAACAAAGGAGTTTCCCCTTAACTGTAATGTATCCCAAACTGAAATATACCCTGTTCATACCAAAATATAATTTTTTTTTCTTTCAAATGGATTTCATGGGGTATTTGCATATATCGGGCAACAAGACCAATAGAAAAGGAAATAGAAGGATGGGTATGAGTCAAATATAAGAGGCTATCGACTAAATGACAGTAAAAAGTGGCATCAACTTCAGGAGTACTGCAAGTGTCAGCAAGTTCGACTTCAAACTGGAAGGGAGAGGAGGTTGGTTTAGAATATTCCATGTGAAATACCTTCCTTATTTTGCAAAACTCGGAGGCCAACGAGATAATTCAAATGGCCTAATATGTCATGTAAAATTTATTTTTAAGGATGGATTTCACATGAGATAAAAGTTTAGGGTCACTACTAGTGAGGATAATTTCATCAACATAGAGAACAAGGATTATGAGATGGCTTCCTACTTTCTTGGTATAGACATTAGGGTCAGAATGACATCTAGAAAAGTCGGTGTCAATAAGAAATACGCCCATTTTTTCATACCAAGATTGAGGATCTTGCTTAATACCATAAAGATATCTCTTAAGACGGCAAATAAGGATGGAGTTATTCGAGACGTATCCAAGAGACTTTTCCATGTATATTTATTCTTGCAAATCCCCATGAAAGAAGGTGGATTTAACATCCATCTAATGGACATCCCATTTATGTGAGGCAGCAAGGGCTAGAACAAGGTGAATGGAATTCATTTTGGCTATGGGGGGGAAGTTTCCATTATAGTCAATGCCTTCAACTTGAGAAAATCCTTTGGAAACTAACGAGTCCTTTTGTCTTTCAACACTTCCATCCGATGCATACTTAATTATATACACCCATTTACATCAAACAAGTTTTCTTCCTTTCAGAAGAGGTACAAGATCCCAAGTATTGTTTGTCATTAAAGAGAGATACTCTTCATTCATTTCTATGTACCAATCAGGATTCCATGAAGCTTCTGCAAATTTGTTTGGATCATGAGTCTATAAAAATTGATCCAAAAGAGAGGAGGCTCATTGGAACTGTGAAAGTTTCCAATGCTAATCTATAGGATCATCGACAACATCACCAACTGCTTCTCATGTTGAACGGACCCATCTGGGATTTGGTGGAGCTGGTGCAGGTTCATGTTCAATGGACTCATCTGGAGGAAGGTGAGAAGTGAGAAGGAGGAGGTGTATTTTCATCCTCATTGTCATCATTTGAAGAAAAAAAAGGAGTAGGAAGAGAAGATGGCACAAACAACGAAGATGGATCGAGGGCTAAATATGGCACAAGCATCGAATTATGCACGCAGGCCAAAATATTTTCATCAAATTTAACATCTCTTCTAATAATTATTTCATTGGAATGAGGTTGAATAAGTCTGTAACCTTTGACATATTCAAAATATCCAACAAAAACACACTTCTCATTTTTAGGTTGTAAGGTTTTCCTTTTCTCATCAGGAATGTGAGCCCATGCTACACTACCAAATACACAGAAGTGGCTTACATATGGCTTAATTTTGTCTCATGCTTCTTCCGATGATAAATTTTTTAAATCCTTTGCGGGGTGTGATTTAATATGTAATTTGCACATTTGATGGATTCCACCCAAAAATGAAGACTTATCCCTTAGATTGGATCACACAATTAACCATTTCTTTTGATGTGGGATTCTTTCTCTCAAAAACACCATTTTGTTGTGGTGTATATGGAATAGTATGTTTCATTTGAATGCCATGTGTAGTGCAGTAACTTGAAAATTTATTGTTCACATATTCACCTCCTTTATTTGTTTGTAACCTTTGAAGTTGGTGTCCATATTATTTCTCTATAAAGGCCTTGTAGGCCAAAACCATGTCAAAAAAATCACTCTTAAGTTTTAAGAAGTAAACCCAAGTACCTCTAGAGAAGTCATCAATGAAAGTTAAGAATCACTTGCAACTAGAGAAAAAAGGAGAAGAAATAAAAACATACAAATCACTATGAACAAGATGCAAAGTGGTTGATTCATTCCAAGAGGTACATTTGTCAAAATTTTCCCGATGATATTTATCGAGAACAACCGAAAAAAACACCATATCTACAAGAAACAAGAGGAAGACCATCCACCATATGTTGATTGCATAGTTGTTGCAATGAGAGATAGTTTAAATGACCAAACTCCTCATGCAAAATATTGCTCAAGTCATCTCAATGAGAAACAAAAACTGATGGAAAATATGAAGAAAGACCCAAAGTTGTCAAATTTGTACAAGGTAGTAATATCATCAACAATTCCAATTGCTAGGACATGCTTATGATCTTGCAAATCCTTGATTAAAACTTGGTGAGGTGAAAACATTGTTGTTTTACCTTCACCTGAATGAGTGATCTAATACATTAATAGAAGGTTGCAGGAAAGACTTGGAACACATAATACATCATTGAAACGACCATTATCAACCTGAATTATTCCATACCCTACAACATTAAGAGATCTATCATCACCAACAAATATTTGTTTGGTGTTACATTCGTTAAGAGAAGAAAAAATGGTTTTATCCATATCCATATGATAAGATGCTCCAAAATCAATAAGATACTCATCAGAAGAAGAAAAAGAATTTTCATTGGGGGATAAACCATAAGCAAAAAGTGCATGTCCACGAGAAGAAGAGGTAGAAGAAGAAGAATCGATATTGATGTTGTGCTTCTTCATTATTGCTTCTAAGGCTTCCATCTTTTTAAAACATTTGGATTCGAGATGACCATCTCACCCACAAAAGTTGCAATGCCTACCAATCTTCTTACTTTTAGATTCCGCTCCTTTGTCACCATTAGGAGTAGAGGTTGGCTGAGAGGGTTTGGGACCCTTGTTTTGCTAGTTGTTGTGGAAAGAATGTTTCTTCCTAGGATGTTTGGATTTATATTTATGTTGGGCCACTAAGGATTTGTTATAAGTACCTACAATGTTAATCACTCCAAGTTGCAAAATCTTATCTTGCTCTCTATTCATGGAATCAAAAGTGGGAGTTTGGTAAGAACTCCCTAGAGCCTCTCTGGTGGCATAAAAGTTAGATACAAAGACATAATATGCACTACCAAGCTTATCATTAATAACATATATATGCATCAATAATCCTTCAGATCCATTTGATAGTCTTTACATAAAAGTCTAAGTGTTTTGAACTTAGCTAAATAATCTCCAATGCAAGGAAAATCATTGGAATTTAAAGTCATTAACTGATTTTCAATCTAGTGGGCATGAATCACATTGTTTTTACCAAACACAACTTCAATATTTTCCCAAGATTTATCTAGGTCATCAATTCCTTGAAGGTGAAACCTTAAATTAGAAAACATGGCCATTCTGATTAGTCCACATGTTTCATCATTCTTATTATCCCATTTCTCTTTCTTTTTAGCATCAGTGTGGGCTTGTTCTTTTCCCAAGGTAATCAAGTACAATCCTTTACTTCTTAGTACATCCTCCATACAGGATTTTCATGAGAAGAAGTTGGTACTAGTAAGCAAAAGATCACTTGAAGAATCCATATTAAAATATGTAGATAATATGGGTTCAAAATCTAAAACTAATGGTATGGATGGAAATCTCTCAAAAAAATTTGTTGTTTCAAAAAAACGGCACTGAAAACGAACTTCGGATGTGAAAGTTATGCCCTTTAAAAAAAAACACATAAATGGTAACCAAAGAGTCACGTGGAAGGTAGAAGTTGGTCTGCATGGTGATGTCCCTCCTTCTCTAACTTTTCTTATAAGCTCACTTTTACAACTAAGTTACTTATGAAGTGACCCACTTTTATAGAATAAGTGAGAAGCACTTTTACAATGAAGTTACTTTATAAATGAAAGTTGCATGCAAAAAAATAACTTAAAGGGAAAATATTAAAGTTCTTTTATAGTGATTCACTTTTATAAGTTAAGTGAAATTCACTTTACAATAAAGTTATGAGATAACTCAAGTTCGCATGAAATTTTTCAAAAAATAACTTAAAAATGAAACTTGAACTCAAGACCTCTTATTAAATAAAGCAACTTTCGAGCAAGTGAGCTAGTGAAAAACACATTATAATTCTAAAGAAGGACAGGTGTGTTGTTGTTGTTGTTGGAGCTCTACCTCAAAGTGCGTGCTTACCCCAAAAACCTTTGTTTCTATGTGCTCATACAAAAAAAAAGAAAAATATTGGGAAAAAAAAATTGAATCTCAACAATAATGGAGTTAGATATGGGTTAGCTTACCTGGAAAATGAAAGTTTTCTCTATGTTTCTAATTTTCTAGCCCCGTATGCAGCCCAAAGAAAAGAGCATACACATAAAAGAAAACACTTTCTGTTATGTTTCTGACTTATTGAGATTGCACAGAGCGCATGGAAAAGAGTATGCATAGACTGGAAAAGAGTATGCATAGACTGGAAAGAGTAGAAACCCGGAAATAAAAATAGAAAAATGAAATATCAGCTCTTTAAAAAAAATTAAAAATGACGTATTCAAGCTTTATACCTCTGAATCTGACTATAATGGTCATATCTTGGGAAAACAAAAACTGTTTTTAGCGAAACAAAAAGCGTTTCTAACTTAAAGAAGCACTCCAAAACCACTGGAGTAGTCCTATCTTCCTAAAAATGCATGAAAATAGAAGAAGCGAATGGGGTAACAAGACTTCAAATTCTCGATCTACAACGAGAGCGGGTCTTCAAATGGGCTTCGATACCATGTTCGAAAAAACAAGGTATTCCAAAATAGGACAAACACCTTCAATAACCACTCAAAAAACTAGATCAAATATCAACACAACAATGTTTTTGCGTGGTTAAAACCCTCAAAGAGGGAAACAGTCCATGGCCCTAGCCAATGTGGCCACTTGAGGCAATATATTAATGCAAAAGAAAAATACTTTACAAAATATTTTCTCACAATCAATCTTTAAATATAAATCATGGACCAATTGGGTGCTAAGCCATGGATCAATGTAGTCATTAATATCAAGGAGAATATGAGTCAACGGATCACTCTGTGTCTAGAACATATTGTGACCGTTGAATTGCATAACTACAAATGAATACTAATGCATATTAAAGAAACACACTTTTACCTAAAGACACTTTAGACTAAGTTTATCTTAACTAACTCCTAAGTGTCTAAATATCCTAACAGTGGTTTCTCGGCCCTCCTTGCCCAGAGCCCCTAAAAATCACAGTCCTAATATGTCCAAATCAAAGTCCAAATTACCCTCTCTCATATTTTTACCAAAATCCTTCCCAAAAAAATTGCCTTCCCCTCTTTGCACACCCAAGCCTTCTCCTTATCCTTCTCAACAACCTTCCTCCTCGAAAGGATCTCTCTCCCTGACACTCCTCTATCAAGCTTACCTAACTTCATAAATAGAATTTATTTCATACCAATTTTTAATAAATTCTCTTAATATGTATCACTTCTATATATATATATAATTCAATCAATTAACAATGAAATTTAAAATATAACTAAATCAATTTACTTAATCAATATTTTAAACTCTAATTAATTCACTTAATTAATTTCATTAATGTTATTCAATCAATTAATTTAATAATTATAGTGATATATTATATACCTATGTCAAACAAGAAAAAATTCTTAATTTAATACATTATAAAAATAAAATTGTACACAAACAAGGTATGTATATGTAGTTGGTGCATACATATCTCATTTTTGTACTAATGACAACAATCATCACATCTAATGCAATTTATTGTATGCTTCCAACCCAGTCAATAGTGCAATCAACCTCATATTGAGATAAATCAATCATTAACATAATTAGCAGAATCCACCAATCAAAATAGTTTAACATGAATGAAACATTTTCCTAGAGAATTTTAATTGAGTTAAGCATTTAATATAAAATAATAGGGAATAAGTCAGGAACTACTCTTATAAGATTAAAACCCAATAGCACTCTTCATTGCTCCTAAAACCCTACCTCCCAAACCTACTTCCATCTTCCAATTCCTATCCCTCCTCTACCAGACTATACTGGAGCGTCAACTATATTGACCTAACTTCAAATAGAAACTTTAAGTGGAAGTTTCAACTACCTTGACCAAGCTTCCCCAGCAGGAAACTAGCAATCGTAATCACTTGTCTAGGGGAGCGTGACTTAAAACTGTTCTCCCATGACTCCAGGTTTCAAAGGATATATGGTGGGAAATGCCTCCACCCCTCTTGATAGAACTAGGTTCAACACCCTATGATGGACCATACTACGGTGTTGTGCTCTAAGAAATTTTTCATCGAATATCCAATTTCAAGTAGTCGTGCCACCTGAAAAGCCTACACTTTCCCAAATATTATAACAATGCATTTGAACCAACATAAATTAACATAAAAACAATTCTTATCATATTGTTTCTCATTCAATGTCCATGATATTGACCACTTACTATCACACTTCTCTGGCTATTACATAGCCTATTCAATATGCAAGTTTCTTTCTAACACGAAGTCATGCATAACCATACACTATTAACATGTGATTTGCATTTAAAACATATCATTAAACTAGTATCCACGTACCAAGATCTTTCAATTAAAATTTTCATGCTAGAAGTAGCATGCATAACATCTATCATTAATAACATAACGATAATCGTTCATAATATTTACATACACATAGGTCCATGTGTCCAACATTTGAATTGCCAATGTTAATAGTGTTCCATAGATAATAAGCAAATGAAAATATGGTTAGGCCATAAGTAATTCTAGTTGCCTAGGTTAAAAATGGGACATTTCATCCTTGTAGTGCCACTCTATCATCAACATTATCCTTGATAGAAAACGCCTTTCTATGTCCTCCTCCCTCCTTGAGAACCTCAAACTCAGGGAAGCACTTAGCGTAGCCACAAGATAGCAAATGCACCTTAAACAACTTCTCTATATCATAACTCAGAACAACTTTGGCCTCTCTTTGTTTAAATGAATCTAGAACTCATTCCTTCTCAATCAAATGTCCAATATATTTCACAAACACTACGACAAATAAAAAAGACATGAACATGAACTACTTTTTCTTCTTATGGTGAAGAAAATTACCCCATTTTTCAAATTCTCTACAAACCTCCACTAAGAAGAATAGATCACAAAAAAACTTGGGAAAATACAAAGGATTTCTTGAAACCATATAGTCTAATGTAGGTAAAATTTATCTCATTGGAAAATTGGCCCTTCCCTATCAAAAAGATTCTCACTTTAGAGGTCGAGGCATCAAGCTCCCTTCCCAAAACCATTTGTCCAACTTTCCTTGCAAAAGAGTGAATTTCATAAAAATGGAATTGGGTTTTGTACTTCCAAAAAAAACATGCCATAAATGTATGGGATTAATGTTTTGGTCAATAGCAGCCTAGATTGTCAAATTTTAGAAAGTCTTGTTAAAGACCAAAGCAAAAAATCAAATAGGACATGTAAAATCTCGTGTTCCTATAGTACTCCAATGATTGGTCATGTGAAATTTCATTGGAAACCAATTCTACCTATTCAAACCCCTCTTTCTCATGCAAGCTATAGTAAATGACATAAACCACATCTATGTACATGTAATTCATAAATTGTTGTCCAACTAGTCAAATGAACAATTATGTTATTTATTTGTAAGGCTCGGACAATTCAAGGATATCGACCTAGTATATATTTACAGACACTAGTTTGGATGTAGCAACCATTTTTTCAAGGTAACAAAACCGCCATAGTGTGAACTCATAAAATCATTGACCTAGATCATTTTGAAAATATTAGTGGGCCTAAGATCCACAACATTTTCTTAAAGGTGGTAGGAGTAAGAATACTTGATGCTTATCTTCTTTATCTAATCTCACACACTCTACTTAGAATTGAATCTTTTAGTATACCACTCAATGATTTCTCACAACTCACATACCTCTACTACACATCTAGCATTTACCAATCCTAAATCCCAAACCACATTTTCCCTTTTTTTCTTTCTTTGGAAGTCTCAAATACCACTTGTATGATGTTGACCAATGGAATAACACATCGCTCTAATCTAGGAAATTGAAGGCATTACTAACAAATGGCTCACTTTTCCTTCTAGGAGGCATCTCTTGATTGTGTTATTTGCAAAACAAGTATTATCTTCCTCTCTAAAAGGGTGCTTAAATTCCTCAATGCACTGTACTGAATAATATCAGTTCCAACTTAGAGGGTTAAGGAGAAAGATGGTGGCAATTGAGTGAAAAAATTACTTCCATTAATTTCAGTGGTACGTGTTTAATGGCCAAAGGGTATGTGTCATCTGAGAAGAACATAATATATTTGAATCAACCAGGATCATGTGGGTGGAGGTAGATGGTGGATGAATACAAAGGATGAGGCTATGTTCTTTACATGTGAAAGTGATGCAGAAACATGGGATGCAATGGAAAATGTGGTGAGCTATGAAAAGGTAGGTGAAGTGGATGTAGTGAGGAAGTGAAGTAGGAGGTCTATGGAGGAATTGTGGTATGCGAAATTCAAGAGTGCAAGGGATTGGAGTGATGAAAAGGATTGCAAAGAAAGGGTGTGTGAAGGGTGGATGTGTGAAAGTGTAGAGGTAGGGGTCCTCCCCTATCACTCTACATTATGCACTAATATGGTGATGCAGAGTGTGGAGAGGGAAATTTAATGAAAAGGATTTTGGAAGCATGATAATCGGAATAGGAGACAAAGACGACAAATGAATGCAACACCAAATTACAGAGCTTCCTATAGTCAAAAAAAGGATTTGCATTCTCTATGCTTAGTGTAAAACAAATGTTTTCTTCATGAAGCCAACTTCATTTTTTTCTAAAGATGATCATCTACCCTCAAGACACTAGGAGACACCTCGAGGGGGTAGAGAAAAGGATTTTCATTATTGTCCCTAAGAAGTGGAAATATTTGATGGGATAAAATATGAGAAACAAGGAAGACACATCTCACTAGTCTTATTTGAAACATTAAGTAGGGTTCTTGGATTTTAGTTTGTTATGATTTCAGAGATGCCAAAATTTAGAGTGAACCTAATAAGACCTTGGTTGGCACTTGATCCTATTAATTTTTTCGAGAGCACTTCCTTGTAAATATAGATATATCTAGTTCAACAAAGTACTAGGATTCTTTCTAGAACTTGCATGAGTACCGATGAGAATTATATCCAAGCGGAAATGAATTGTATTTCTAAGTATAAGTTTTTACAAATTTTATCCTTTTTTCCTTCTCATCCAAATAAACATGACATTCATGATGGGTGACACAACTCCCTAATGAATTCAAAAGGATGATAAAATATACAAACTCGCATATTTTCTTCTTCGCCTAGCCCTCCTTTTCTTTTTGAAAAGGAATAAATGAAACGTGGTAATATCAATAAGTACCAAAAGTGTTTGTTGTCAATGAAACAAAAAAACATATCATTGATACTAAAGAAATTATTGTTACATATTTAGAGGTTTTTGAAGGACTTAAGGAATCACCTCCTCTTAGAACCATCCAACACAATCTTGAGGAATCTCATGAGCCAAGGAAACCTCGATATAGTGTATTTCTGTGACTAATATACCAATGATTCAAGTTTCCCCCAAAGTTAAAATTCATCCAACTATTCCAACTCCACTATATGGAAATCCTATGGTGTTAGAGACATCTAGAATTCATCTCCATGCCATCTTTTTAAGTGTTCCTACCTTTACTGAATTCATCTCCATGCCATCTTTTTAAGTGACGACATAAAACAGGAAGAGTCGGATGAGGTGAGTGGTATTCAGGAGAATCATGAAACAGTAAGGGAGAAATCAATGTGGATAAGGAGAGTGGTAGAAGGCCTGAAAGAAGAGGAAAATCCAAAGTTGTCTCCTGGAAGAAGATATACATGGACAATAATTCCAAATAAAAGGTATGAATCTAATTTTGTTGCTTTGATGAGTAACTTAGTTGATTTTGAGCCTAGTACATTTGATGAGGCTTCATGTTATATATAGTAAGATGAATCCTTGCAGGAAGAATATAGAAGCATCATGAAAAATGATGTGTGGGATTTAGTTCCACTCCCTGAAGGAAAAAAAAGTTATTGGTAATAGATGGATATTTAAAAGCTCAAACATAATGTCGATGGTTCCATTGAAAAACATAAGGCTAGGTTTGTTACTAAAGGCTTTAGTCAAAAACATGACATTGACTATGATGATACCTTTGCACCTGTTGCTCGATATACTACCATTAGATGTGTACTTTCCTTGGCTTCTAGTTATAATTGGAATTTTCACCAGATGGATGTAAAGGCAGCTTTCCTAATGGAGTTTTTCAAAAAGAGGTCTATATACAACAACCACAGGGATTTGAAGTTGTTGGTAAAGAGGATCTTCTGTGCACATTGAAGAAGGCCCCGTATGGTCTTAAGCAGGCTCTTTGTGCATGGTACACTTGGATTGATGAGTGGTTTCAAGGGAAATGAGTAAATAAATCAATTGTTTATTCTAATCGATACTTTATGTGTGATAGTGATATCATTGTGATTATTGTTTTGTATGTAGATGATCTTATTCTAACTCGAAATGATGATGGTTTAATTCAATGGTTGAAGAATGAATTGTGTCAAGAATTTGAAATGAAATATTTGGGTCCTC
>ML794433.1:148610-169664 GCA_009831015.1 Picea engelmannii | reverse complement strand
TGAGCTGAGCTGGTGATGGCTCAATCTTGGATCTTGGTTGAGGATTGCAAAATATTGGTTGCACTATAGCAGAATTTGGGTTCAGTCCAAGGGGAATGGTTGCATGGGAAGCTGAGGTGGAGCGCTTCCTTGGCTAACTTGTAGTGATCATTAGTCCATCTGCAAGGTGATATTGGCATCTTATATAATCTTTTAAAATTGATGTGTGAACAAATTTCGCGGTTTTTGAGTTGTTGTCTTCCAATCATAAATATAGAAAATTTAAAACTTAGTGATTCAAAAAAAATTGAAGGCACCTCTAATTACTCCTCATGGAAATGTTTTATGGAACTGATATTAATTGAGCAAGGTGTTTATTATATAGTTGATGGATCAGGATTAAAACCCACAGATCCAGTTGCACAGGTTGAATGGGAGAAGAAAGATGTTAAGGCTTGAATGATTATCTCAGTTAATCTCAGATCCTCTTTGGTTGTGCATGCAAGAAGTTGCAAGACAGCTAAGGAATTGTGGTACAAGTTAAAGTCACTATATGAATGTTTGAACATGTCGTGGAGGATGCTACTCAGAAACAAGTTGAGTGCATGCCGGATGGAAGTGGGAGAAAGTGTCTCCTTGTACCTTAACAAATTTAAAGAGATCTGAGATCAGTTGCATGATGCAGGAGATTAAATCTCAAATTAAGAGATGGTTCATATAACCATGAATGGATTTTCTAATGACTATGAGATGCTTGTCAACAGTGTTACAGGTAGAGAAAAAGTACCCACATTTGAAAATCGGTATGATATTTTCTTGTTCGAAGAGATGCGTAAGAAGGCCAAGAATCAAAGAGATCAGATGATGTTGCATTATTTTCAAAGACAAAGAAATTCAGAAAGAAGTGGCAGAAGAATAAAGGAGAAAAACACCCATGACAATCATGCAATGAGGATGAAGCTTTTTCATCTAAGAGAAATTCTTTCAAAGGAAGATTTTTCAACTGTAACAAAAGAGGTCATCTTGCCATAGATTGTCCTAAGAAGAAACCAGAAAGTGGGAAAGGGCATTTTCAACTGTAACAAAAGAGGTCAACTTGCCATAGATTGTCCTAAGAAGAAACCAGAAAGTGGGAAAGGGCATGTTCATCACCATGGTAAAGATCAGTCTCACCATGGTAATTTTGTTGATGGAGTTGATGAGCTCTTAAGTAACTTTGAAAAATTCTCTTTATTATCTACTCTTTCTTCTAATGCTTCTAGCAAAGATGTTTGGTATATTGACTCCGATGCAAGCATATGACTCCTAATAAGAAGTTATTCTTAAATTTCAAGGATAGTTCAGGAGAGTCGGTATTCTTGGGTGATGATCGATCTCATGAAGTGAAACTAGTAGGAACTATTCCTATTCGAATGCGAAGTTATTCTTAAATTTCAAGGATAGTTCAGGAGAGTCGGTATTCTTGGGTGATGATCGATCTCATGAAGTGAAACTAGCAGGAACTATTCCTATTCGAATGCCAAGTGGAGGTATAGCACTAATAAAAAAAAATTGTATGTTTCGGGTCTTAAAAAGAATCTACTTTCAGTTAGTTAAAAATTGTATGTTTCGGGTCTTCAAAAGAATCTACTTTCAGTTAGTTACTACTACTGTTGATCAGAATATGGAGGTTAAGTTCGACAAATATAGTTGTACAATTATAGATTGTAAAGATGGTAGGTCAGTCTGCAAAGGTGTCAAAAATGGTGTATTATATAGGTTGGTTGCAAGTGTTGTTGATCATAGAGCATTATTGCATGATGATGGAACACTTGTGGAGTTATGGCACAAAATATTTGGCCATCTGAATCTAGACAACTTAAAGAAAGTTCAAAAATGGTAAGAGGTATTCCACAGTTTAATGTAAGTAAATGAAGTGTATGTGATGCATGTGCCATGGGAAAACATCATAGGGATCCTTTCTTAAAAATGATGAAAAACATGTAAGGAAACCTCTTGTTCCTGCTCATTCTGATGTAAGTGAACCAATGAGTACTCCTTCCATCAGTGGCTACTTGTACTTTCTTACTTTCATAAATGATGCTACCAGAAAATGTTGGATATAGTTCATTAAGCACAAGAGTGAAGTGTTTGATAAGTTTTGGGAATTTAAATCCATTGTAGAAAACCAAATAGGATGTAGCATCAAAATCTTGAGAAGTGATAATGGTGGAGAGTACAAGTTTAATTAGTTTATTTCTTTTTGCAAGTAATATGGGATCAAAAGGGAGTATTGTGTTCCTTCTACTCCTCAACATAATGGGATAGTAGAGAGAAGCAATTGAATAGGTGTCCCCATAAGTTATTGAAGGATATTACACCCGAGGAGGTTTTTTCAGGAATAAAACCTTATGTTGATCATTTCATAGTGTTTGGTTCACCAACATATTCTTATATAGCTTATGATATGAGAACAAAACTTGGAGATACCAATGAAAGAGTGTTTGTTGGGTATAGTGATGATCACAAGGCATATACAATTTTGGTTCCTGGTGAAAGGAGAACCACATTAAGTAGAGATGTTATTTTCGATGAATCTGGTTTTAAAATGACATATAACACTCTTGGTATTGAAGTGCAACTAGATACGTCAAAAGTCAATAATGAGACCGTTGAAAAATCCAATAATGATGCCATAAGTGACGACATAAAACAGGAAGACTCGGATGAGGTGAGTGGTATTCAAGAGCATCATGAAAAAGTAAGGGAGAAACCAATGTGGATAAGGAGAGTGGTAGAAGGCCTGAAAGAAGAGGAAAATCCAAAATTGTCTCCTGCAAGAAGATATACATGGACAATAATTCCAAATAAAAGGTATGAATCTAATTTTGTTGCTTTGATGAGTAACTTAGTTGATTTTGAGCCTAGTACATTTGATGAGGCTTCATATTCTAGACAATAAGATGAATCCTTGCAGGAAGAATATAGAAGCATCATGAAAAATGATGTTTGGGATTTAGTTCCACTCCATGAAGGAAAGAAAGTTATTGGTAGTAGATGGATATTTAAAAGCTCAAACATAATGTCGATGGTTCTATTGAAAAACATAAGGCTAGGTTTGTTACTAAAGGCTTTAGTCAAAAACATGACATTGACTATGATGATACCTTTGCACCTGTTGCTCGATATACTACCATTAGATGTGTACTTTCCTTGGCTTCTAGTTATAATTGGAATTTTCACCAAATGGAAGTAAAGGTAGCTTTTCTAATGGAGTTTTTCAAAAAGAGGTCTATATACAACAACCACAGGGATTTGAAGTTGTTGGTAAAGAGGATCTTCTGTGCATATTGAGGAAGGCCCCGTATGGTATTAAGCAGGCTCTTTGTGAATGGTACACTTGGATTGATGAGTGGTTTCAAGGAAAAGGAGTAAATAAATCAATTGTTTATTCTAATCCATACTTTATGTGTGATAGTGATATCATTGTGATTATTGTTTTGTATGTAGATGATCTTATTCTAACTCAAAATGATGATGGTTTAATTCAATGGTTGAAGAATGAATTGTGTCAAGAATTTGAAATGAAATATTTGGGTCCTCTTCACTACTTCCTTGGTTTGGAAGTATGGCAGGATAAAGATCAACTAGTTTTGACTCAAGCCAAGTATGCCATGGAGATTTTGAAAATTTTCAAAATGGAGGGTTGTAAACATATTTCTACACCCATGGATCCTTGTGTTAAATTGAGACTTGATGATCCAAGTGAAGAAGTGGATGCTACTTTGTATAGTAGATTGATTGGTAGTCTTCTTTACCTATGTAATACTCGTCCTAATTTATCATATGATGTAAATTTCCTAAGTCAGTTTATGGTAAAACCAAAGAAGGTTCATTGGCAGGCTAGTAAGAGAATTCTATGTTACTTAAGTGGCACTATTTCCTATGGTCTTGGTTATGAAAAAGGAAAATATATGTGTTTGCATGGTTATGGAGATGATGATTGGGCAGGTGATGTGAATTCCAAAAAATCTACAATGGGTTATTGTTTCTCCTTAGGTTTTGTCATGGTTTCTTGGAGTAGTGAGAAACAAATTTGTGTTGCTTTATCGTCCATAGAGATTGAATATATTGATGTTGATACTAGAATTTGTGAAGCAATATGGCTTAAGAAATTGTTTCTTGAGCTCAAAGTAATAGAGAAGATCCTACTATTATCTATTGTGATAATCAATCTTATATTAAGCATGTATAAAGTTGGCTAACAATCCCATGTTCCATGACAAGTCAAAGCATATAGAAACAAGATACCATTTCATTAGACATCTCATCAATAAAAAAAGAGATCTATATTCAAAGCATTATTCTACCAAAGACAATGTAGCTGACATATTTACTAAAGACCTAGTACCCAAACCAAAATTTGAATACTTGAGAATAAACTTGGTTTATATGTACCTAACACTATCCTCCTAGAGGAAGTGTTAGAATTATGAGTTTAGTGTTAAGTTTAGTTTGTTTTTATTAGCTTAGTTTGTTGTCTATGTAGATAGTCATTTTCTAGAAAGATTAAGTTTGTTGAGATCTCTTCTAAATTTAGGTTGTTGTTGTTGTTGAGTTGAATGAAATTAGTGTGTTTCTTCTTCAATTCTAGTATAGCAATGTGTGTCCATTGTTTGTACGTTTATTTATTGCTAGTACAACAATGAATTTATTGCTAATACAATGATTAACAAGGAGTACATGATCTTCACTCAATAAACCTATAACATCCCTTTATGAATGAACATGATAAAATATTGTTAAACAAGATGAAACCCCGTGGCAAGAAGCCATGTAAGATGTCAATCAAAGAATCGGGACTCCCAAATCATTGAGAAAATATCATTGAGAAGATGAAACCCCGTGGCAAGGAGCCATGTAAGATGTCAATCAAAGAATCGGGACTCCCAAATCATTGAGAAAATATCATTGAGAAGATGAAACCCCGTGGCAAGGAGCCATGTAAGATGTCAATCAAAGAATCGGGACTCCCAAATCATTGAGAAAATATCATTGAGAAAATAGACTAGTCACCGACCAAGGGGAAAATGAGCAAGTCGTTGGAGGAGTTGAATAAAATATCGTGTAGCTTACCAAACAAAGGAAGATGAACACCTTGCTTGGAAGCTAGCGCTCAGCCAAAGGATAAGGGCTTTGCTCGGTAAGAGAAGGAACCACCTCGGAGGTCAAACGTAGAGCAAAAGGGAACTCAGCTCTATCGAACAAAGAAACGATCTTTATAGACCAGACCAAAACACTCGATGGAGGAACATGAAAAGACATTTGGCGAAATTCTGAAAACCCGGGAAATGTCACCAAGATTTTTCCGTGGATCAGGCGGACCTCAGAAACCCGAGGGACAGAATCTGGGAACAGTGAGAGCATCATGAACACGGAGAAATCTGGAATCCTGAAACATCGATCTAAGGATGCAAGGGAAACGGAAGTTTTTATTTTTTATATAAGCTTCTAGGAATAGGACAATCTAGCATGACTACATCCATTACTTATTATTTAGGTTAAGATGTTTATAATTTGGAGCTTTCCAGGATCCATAGAAACATGAAACTAAAAGAAATAGTTGTCAAGACCACCAAGTATGTTATTTTTATTAAGGATATGAATTGTTCACTCTATTTCTCAAACCATGTAAAAATGCATGAAAGAGCAAGATGTTAGAGCATAATCCCTAATGCATAAGTTTGATGATAATAAAAGTTATGTTACCTTCTCCCTAATTTTCTTAATAATCACTCCCAACTATGTTGTTCTGCATTAATGCTACAAAGGATATATCTCCTTGATCTTGGGCTTGGGATGATGAAGGGGGAAGATAGTTATGGGGCATTCTCAAAATATTTGCAAAGTATTGTCGCACCAATGTCAATGTTGCTAGAAACAAGAAAAAGAAAGTGTAAGAGTGTGAAGGATAAAGATGCATAGAATTGGGAAAAGGCGAATGATCATTTTGGAGAACAAAGGAGTGAGGATTTGATGATGTTATAAATTGAATGAACATAATCACAATTCTCATTATTGTAATCCCAATTTTAGATTTTTTCATGTTGACAAGGTTCATTTTGTGCAAGTTCATATCTAAACTTAATCAAAAACATATAATTTAGAAGATTTTACCAAGCTTAAATATAGAGTTTTTATTCTCAAACATCATCATTAAATAGTTTTATGTGAATCAAAGAAAAATTATGCATTAGTTTTATGATGAGTTTGCCTAGACTAGGTGGATTATTGAGAGATTTACATTCAATTATTAATTATGTGTTTTGTTTCCATTATGTCTTGTATTAGTATGGATGTAGTGAATTACACACTAAGTGGTTGAGAGGCCTACCAAGCTATAATCATGTCATGAATTTTAACAAGAAAACACATAGCATTATGAATGCAATAAAATAACTATGAATCAACATGTTAGATAGATGGAATATATGAACATGAAAAAAGAGAGATGGAATATATAATTATATATTTCTTTGAGTGCACTCAATGTGTATGGTTTGCTCTTCAAAATTGACATTGAGAAACTCATTTGTAATTAATCTTACTAATAAGCTCTCAATGTCATTGCAATTTACATCCATAACTTATAGCTCATTGTTTCATTTTTTTACAGAGCCAAGAGCAAAGTCAAAAATAACAAAAGAAATGACATTATGGAAAATATAGGATTCAAAAACACGATGTAAACTAAATGTGATCTACCAATTTTCATATTGACAAGAATCAACAATGTTCATAACATATGAATTTTCAAATGTGGTGATTCACAAACTTGTCTAAACTTCTTTGGAAAGCTTTCATTAAGTAACACATAAAATGGTGCATACACCAATATGGTGGTAAGATATTTATCTAGGAGTGAGCTATGTGATGGATTTAATATTGTGAAAGGATACACTATATAGGGGAATACATAAGAGCCAACGAGAATACACATTATTTTAGCTTTCAAATACCAGAAACAAGTAATGTATAATAAACCAATGCTCATTGACCAACCAAGTATTGAAAGTGACATTTTTTAAAGAATGTTTTTAGAATCACCTTTCACCTTTTTAGAAAAGGTTTGAACCTCTCTAAAAAGATTGGGAAAAATTAAATTTTGATCACTTATTCCAATTATCGTTTTTCAATTACACACAAGATTTCATATATATATATATATAGTTGAGATATACACCATTAAATCTAAATGGTTTTAAATCCCATCTTATAAATTATTCATTACCATGCCACGGACTATATTATTTACCTAGTTTTTAGGTCTAATATCAATGCTGAGGTGGCATAGACAACGTGGCATGTGGATTGTGCATGGTGATCTCTGTACTGCCTTGTTAAGGACATACTCATTATCCAGTGGATGGGTCAAATCAATTTTGTAGTGCCACGCTGTCTGTTCTGCCTGCTTTACAGGCATTCATTACGTTATTGAGCAGTACGCACAGTGTTGGTTGACTATAGTACCCACTTCCATCCTCGTATGACAGAAATTACCCTTTCCATACTTAAATGAAATCAAATGGAAGTGTGAAGGGCGACTTTGACGACGTCGACAGAAAGTCGTAAAAGACAGCCAGTGATCACGTGTAAGCCTCCAGGCTCACGCTCATGCAGTGCATGTGAATGCTTAACTCTGCTCTTTTGCCTAAAATCAAAACCAGATCACCAAAATATACAATGATTAATATGGAGATATAAAACAGAATTCTTTCCCCCGGACAATGGTGTTGCCATATTTTAAGCTCACCTGAAAATCACGTTTCAGAGAGATACTTTTTATTTGTTTTCTGTTTTGTTTATGTTTGACAAAGATTATTTTTATTTGTTTATTTTATCACAGAGATCCTTTTTATTTGTTTGTTTATGTTATACAAAGATTATTTTTATTTGTTTATTTTATATTTTTCTGACATTAAGTTGAACGGCAAGTGTCCAAAACGTTTTCCGATGTTTATATTGGGTGGTGTCTTATTATATGTTTTGAACATGAATTTACTGAGGCTGATCTGCAATTCATTTTAATTCTTTAAAATTTATGCAGGTCATCTGACCACCTTCTGATTCTGACCGGAATCAGAAATATTTCCGAAAAGGTATATTAAGTTGCTGACCAACAAGCACGGTAGTGAGAACATTCAACGGCCATATATATACATAATACATGCAACAGACACACACACATATATATATATATATGTATGCGTGTTGTGGATAGTTTCACTGTTAACGGCCTAAATTCAAAAAATAAAACACATTATTATGCATTCCCAAATTTTACTTATATCTACTTGGGGTATTAAGTTTCGAAGATAACATTTGATATTTCTTTAGTGAGGATTTAAGTAAGCTCATTAATAATATCCAACAAGACAGTTGCAAAGGCAACAAGTCTCTGTTTTTGGTTGAGATTCAAAACAAGAGGCAACAAGTCTTTGCTTTTGGTTGAGATTCAAAACAAGAGGCAACAATCACAGGAAAGATAGTTTACTTTGTTGATAGAACCATTTGGATTAGAGCAAACACGTAATATGCATAAAGGTGGCATGGATGATTGTTTATTATGCAATTTGATTGAGATCAATCTCTCTTTGATATAAAAGATTAAGTTTTGTGGCTAGACCGAAAGAGAGCTTACTTAGCTTAGATAGCTAGATTTGGAAACCCTTAGAAACGTTGGAAGGAATGCATACTTGTCAGTGCTGGTTAATTGACTTTTGGTGCAAAACCATACAGTTATTTGGTCAACTAGGGGCTTGTTCACTTAGTGGATGAAGGAAAATAGTGTTGACAAATGAACAAATGAATGTTATAGATTCAAAAGTATCCTTTTGTGTATTTGAACCCTTTAAAGAAAAATTATAACCTATCACATTAAGGATCAAATCAATGTGTCACATGAAAGGAAAATTGTGTGCAATGTATTGCAGGAAAATGATACCCCTTGCGACGTAATGTATCACGGGAAAACGATCTTTTTGTGAGAGGATGTATCACTAGAAAATTATATTTGTTACTACGCGATGTATCACAAGAAAGTGATCTTTGTTGTGACATGATTTATCGCAAGAAAATGATTTTTGTTGCGACACTATGTATCGCAAGAAAATTATCTTTGTTGTGACGCAGCATATTGCAAGAAAGTAAATTTTGTTTTGATACGATGTATCGCGGGGAAATGAAGTTTGGTGTGATACACCACAAAGGAAGAAATCTTGGTCTCATGCAGCATGTCGCAAAGATAAAACATTTAATGAGATGTGATATGCCACTAGGAAAACTTACAATTTTGGAGCAATGTAATATGTCGGAAGGAAAAGATGTTTGGAGTGATGTGACGTTTTGTGTTGAAAAAATCTTTGGAGCAATGTGATGTATCACAATGGAGTAAAGTTTCATGTGGTGTGATGTATCGTGCCTAAGGAAAGTTTTGTGCGGTGCAATATGTCGTGCCTAAAAGTGGTTTTTGTGTGATGTGTGGTGTGTCGTAGATAAAAAGAAACCATGTGTGATACATCACAAAGGAAACAAGTCCATGTCATAACGTATCCTAAGAAAATGATCTTTGTTGTTATGCGAAGTATCTCATGGGAAAATTATCTTTGTTGCAACACGATGTATCACAAGAATATGATCTTTGTTGTGATGCGATGTATTGCAAATAAATTATCTTTCTTGTGATGCAATGCAATTCGCAGGAAAGTGAAATTTTGTTGCAATGCAATGTATCGCGTGATAATGAAGTTTGGTGCAATACACAACAAAGGAGTAAATCTTGGTCTCGTGCAACATGTCGCAAAGATAGAAAATTTAATGAGATGTGATATTCCACAAGGAAAATAACTTTGGAGTGATGTGATATGTCGTAAGGAAAATATCTTTGGAGTGATGTGATGTATCATGATGAAAATATCTTTGGAGTGATGCAATGTATCGCAATGAAGTAAAGTTTTTTGTGGTGCAATGTATCGCACCTAAGGAAAGTTTTACATAGTGGGATATGTCACACGTAAAAGTGTTTTCCATGTGATACATGATGTGTCACAGATAAAGAGAAATAATGTGTGATACATCACAAAGGAAACAAGTCCCTAATGTAATGTCTCGTAGGAAAATTATCTTTTTTGTGATGCGATGTATCGCAGAAAAATGATCTTTGTTGCGATGCAATGTATTGCAGGAAAATCAAGTTTGGTATGATATGCCACAAAGGAGAAAATATTGGTCGTATGCAGCATGTTGCAGAGCTAGAAAGTTTAATGAGACACAATATGCCTCAAGGAAAAGAACTTTGGAGCGATGCAATATGTCGCAAGGAAAGGAGAAAACTTCTGGAAGATGTAAAAAGAAAGTTTGTACAAGTTTTTGGAATAATTTATAAGGGGTAAAGCAAGCTGCTCAAAAGATGAGGAGAAGATCAAAGAATTTTTTTGGGCCCAATGAGATCAAAGGGAAAAGAACCAGGACATGTTCCATAAACAAAACAAAAATTCAAAGTAAAGGAAGAAAAATCCTTAGTAAAGTTAACATTTGAAGTTCCAAAAATACAAACAAAGGAGGGGCCCCATGTTATTTTTTCCTCCATTAGATGTTGGAGCAAAAAATAGTATGGCGAAACACTGAGTAAAATCATGAATCTCTATAAACCAAACTTAAGATAGTTACTATTTTTGTTAGAAATTTTACCTTGATGTGTTAGGGACCTAACCTCCCTAACCCTCACATAGGTAGAATAATATATTTTCCATGTAATAAAGGTCGACATTAGTTAATAAGGCTTATTTAATAAATGTGAACAATTCAATGTACGAAGACCTAATAGAAGATTTCACTTCTAGAAAGATCTTCCTCTATAATGTTCTTTAGAAGATAGAATTAGTATAAATAAGAGTAGGCGGCATGAGAAAACCTTGTCTTGAGAATTATTGTAATGGAGAATTGCTCTATTGGAGGTTTCCCCCTCAAAGAGGCAAGTGAAAATTGCTTTATATCAATAAAGGTATCATTTTTTGTTGTGACTCTCTACATTTTGTTGTTCCACTGGTAATTTCTGTAGTATTTATATTTTATGCTTAATATAATAAATCTGGTACCTAACAAGTGGTATCAGAGCACTTTCCTCTGCGACAACTGTGGGAATTTTTTTTCATGGTAGAGATGTGTACTTTCGGCGTCTTTAAAGCACATAGATCTATCACTAAGTGGGTAAAACTACAGTGGGGAAGACTACACGCAAGAAATACATACGGTTTCAAAGGGTTTCCTAGAAATGAACATTTCACCTTGTTGGAAACCTCTGTAACCCATGTTGGTACCCCTCGAATAGTACCGCATCAAACATAACATGTACACGGCCATCACTCCCACGTATTGGCGGGTATATCGAAAGTCCTCTAGGTCTCCTGAAACCAGTTGTAGATCAATCGATCGGTCGCCTAACTACTATAGTGACACTGAGAACAACACTTGAGAAGATACTCTCTAGTACTTAAGTAATCGTGTAGTATGGCTAATGGGACGTCAAGCCTCCTTAGTTGGTACCCTGAGATATTGGGTCGAGTACCATTATTCAACCCCACATGTATATTAGAGAGCTATAGCACAAGGAAAACCCTTGTTTTTAGGAACTATGTAAACCCTAACTCCTGGGAAAGAAACAAAACAGAAAAGGAACATACAAGATCTATTGTCACTCAAACTTTCCTCTTGTATTTTGGATGTGAAATTCCGACAGAAAATCTCTCGTTGGCACCCTTATTCGGGACCTATCCCATTGGATTCCTCTCCTCACCCTAATCACAGTGGTACCTATCATTTTTAAGCCTTTTTTTCAATGGACTCGACCCCCTTCCCAACACCCTTATTTGCAACCTATCATTTATAAGCCCTTTTTGTTTGGTCCCACCCACCCTTCTCGACACCCTTATTTGGAATATATGCCATTGGATTTCCATTTTTGTTGTGATCCCAGTCATATATATCACATATATGCCTTTTTTAAATGGACCCAATTCCCCTTATAGGCACCCCTCCTCTCCAAATGACCAACACTCGCAACCAAGACCTGCAAGTTTCCATCAACCAGAACAAGGAGAGTATCTAGCAAGTGACTTCTGATATTTCTTCCATCAATTCCAAATTTTCACACTTCCCACTTAGATTGTGTTTACTCCTCCCATTCTATGGCCTTTCAATCCAACTCCTTTTATCGTGACTCTCGTCTTCCCAGAGTTGAGATCAATAAATTTGATGACTCAGATCCAACGGGATGAGTCACTCAAATAAAGCAATATTTTTCTTTTCATGGCATTATCAATGAGTTGGACAAACTTCGTTATGTCTTTCTCTATCTAGATCCTAAACACTGAAAATGGTGGCAATGGCGTAAAAATGCATGCTAGGGGTATGTTTCTTGGACCTAGTTTGTTGCAGAGCTCTATGAACGCTTTGATGTTGACACCCACTATTTAGGTCGTTTGACCAAGTTGAAATAGTCGGGCATAGTGGAAGACTTTATAATCACCTTTGAGCACTTGTCCTTCATAACGAAGGGCATGACATATGCCTTCTTCATGGAATGCTTTATCAGTTTCCTAAAGGATGAAATTTGAGCCCAGGTTGTCATGGATTTTCGCCAAACTTGGTTGGAAGCTACTAAATGTGCCAAAGAAGCACAACGGGTTGTTTTTTCCCAAAACCGAAAACCCTATTTTCTTTCTCTCCCTCTCCCTACCAATCCTACCCCTCTTGCCACCCCTCCCAAGGTCCAAAAATTAAGTCAATAATAAATGGTTGAATGCCAACTCAAGGGTCTTTGCTATAATTGTGATGACAAATATTTTCTCGGGCAGAAGTGTAAGGAACAAAATATTTTTATGGCCATTTTAGAGGATTTTGTTGACGAGGAGTGAAGTCCCCCATGTAGAAGAGCTACCCCCTACATATGATACTACTCCACCCATTGACCCACAAGAAGTTGAACCGTTGATTTCCCTACATGCCCTCGCTAGCTTCTCTGCTCCCCAAACCCTCAAACCAATTGGCTACATTAAGCATAGGAAATTCATCATCCTTTTTTACAATGGCATCACCCACAATTTTATTCACCTCCGCATTTCCCAGGAAATCAATTTCTATATCTGTGTCGTCAACAATTTTCAAATCATGATTTCCAATGGCAATTCCATGAAATGTAGCGGGCATTGTGAAAATGTGTGCTTACAAATTAGTCAATACCACCTGAAATCTCATATGTTTTCTATCGACATGGGTGGTTGTGACATTATGCTCAGTGTTGAATGGTTACACACTGTGGGCGCCATTCTCATGGATTTTAAGGAATTAACCATGCAATTCCAATAGGAGGGACGACAGTATAAGTTCCAAGGAATCACAACAAGCTCCCCTAAGATCATCAATTTCCATCAAATGGAAAATCTCCTAAAAAAAGGTCATTCGGGAATTATTACCCAAATCCATTCCATTCAAATAGTTGAGACCCCCTTTCTGCATCTTGATCTCCAATCTATCATCTCCAAACATGAAGTCGTTTTTCCCACTCCCCATGGACTTCCCCCTTCCCTTCATGTTCTTGATCATTCCATTCCTCTCATCCTGGGTGGTCTTCCTCCCAATGTTCGCCCTTATCACCATCCCTTTTCCCAGAAGAATGAAATTGATAAAATTGTTCAAGAATTGCTCGATGTGGGTGTTATCCGTCCTAGTACTAGTCCCTATTCTTCTCATATGTCCATGGTACTTAAGAAAAAAGGCACTTGGTGCATGTGTCCATACTTTCACGCCCTCAACAAACTCACCATCAAAGACAAATTTCCCATTCATGGAATTGATGATCTCTTTGATGAATTGAGTGTTTCCCAGTACTTTACTAAACTTGATATACATTATGGCTACCACCAGATACATATGAAAGAGGAAGACATTCCCAAGACTATATTTCGAACTCATAAGGGTCACTATGAGTTCTTGGTAATGCCATTTGGCCTATGTAATTCCCCATCCACTTTCAAAAGTCTCATGAATCATGTATTTCATCCTTTTCTTTGTCATTTTGTCTTAGTTTTCTTTGATGATATTCTCATTTATAGTAAACTTGGACAACCCATCTTTCCCATGTGGATCAAGTTATCCATCTACTCTCTCAACACCAACTTTTCCTCAAACAATCTAAATGTGCCTTTGGAGCCTCGGAAGTGGAGTACCTAGGTCATATTGTCAGCAAGGATGGCGTACGTGTGGATCCTTAGAAAATTGAAGCTATGTAGGATTGACCTCGCCCTAAAAATATCCAGAGCTTCCGTGGTTTTCTGGGTTTAACGGGATATTATCACAAGTTTGTTCAAAATTATGGAAAAAATGCAGCACCTCTCACTGCTCTCCTTAAAAAGAATGCTTTCACTTGGACTTTAGCAGTTGATCAATATTTCCATTCCTTGAAAGACGTTGTGTGCATGACTCATGTCCTGACAGTTCCTGAATTCACTAATACCTTTGTCCTAGAATGTGATGCTTTAGGGAAAAGAATTGAGGAAGTCATCATGCAAGATGGCAGATCTTTGGCCTTCACTAGCAAACAACTTTCACAGAGACATTTGGGCCAATCAATCTATGAAAAGGAAACGTTGGCTAGTATGCATGTCGTGGATCTCTGACGTCCTTATCTATTGGGGAAATGCTTCCAGATTAAAATTGATCACCAGAGCCTCAAGTATTTTCTAGAACAACGAATTTCATCCCTAGAGAAACAAAAATGGTGACCAATCTATTTGGATATGATTATGAGATCATTTACAAGAAGGGAAAAAATGTGGTTGTTGACACTCTTTCCAAGAAGTATGAAGAAGAAGGGTCTCTCTTTTTCCTCTACTTCATTGTACCATATTGGCTCCAAGTTGTTCACTAGGAATGGTTGTAAGACCCCAAACTTTCTCACCTAATCCAACAATTGCAACACCACTCTCTAGCTTCTCCATGGTACTCTTGGAAAAATGAAGATCTTTACTACAAAGGTCGTATGTATTTAAGCAAACAGTCACAACTTAAATCCATGATGCTTTATGAGCTTCATGCTTCACCCATAGATGGGCATTCGGGGTTTACCAAAATCTATGCATGGGTCAAATGTTCTTTTTTATAGGATGGTATGAAATAGAATGTTCGCACCTTTGTGACTGAATGTGATGTCTTGCAACACAACAAGAGAGAAATAGTCAAAGCTCCAAGAAAACTCCAACCGCTTCTGATTCCCCTGCTATTTGGAGGCATATTTCTATGGATTTCATTGTTGGCTTACCTAAATCAGGCAATAAGTCAGTCATCATGGTGGTAGTTGATCATCTTTCCAAATATGCTCATTTCTATGCTCTTCAACACCCGTTCACTGCATCCACAGTGGCTCAATATTTCATGGATAATATCTTCAAACTTCATGGCATGCCTCATTCTATTATCTCTAACTGAGATCCCACTTTCACCAACAATTTTTGGCAAGAATTGTTCAGGATCCAAGGAACACAATTGCATCTCAGCGCCACCTATCATCCCCAAATTGATGGCCAAACTGAAGTTGGAAACATATTTGAGGTGGTTTGCATCTAACAAAAAAAATAAGTGGGCTCAGTGGTTACCCCTAGTTGAATGGCGGTAGAACACATCTTACCAGCAGCGACTCACATGACTACTTTTGAAGAAGTCTATCGACAAAATCCATCGTCGTTTCTCTCATACATACCAGGTGTCTCGAAGGTTCAGGAGGTTGACAAAAATATTACAGTTCGAGAGGCCATTATTTGTACCCTCAAATAAAATTTGGTCATGGCTCAAAATATCATGAAGCAACAAGCATAGCAGGTTCATTCCGAACGTCAATTTGTTGAAGGGGACCAGGTGTTTCTTCGTTTGCAACCTTATAAGCAAACTTCACTCAAATCTCAACACTGTCAGAAACTTGCTCCCAAATTTTATGGTCCTTATATCATTCTCAAGCGAGTGGGGTTTGTGGCATACCAGTTAGTTATTCCCACTCATTATAAGCTCCATCATGTTTTTCATGTCTCATGCTTAAATAAAATGTTTGGAACGAAGTGCCAAACTCAAACTATTCTCCCCGAGTTGGATGAAGAAGGTTCCATTTGGTTGTAGCCACAAACAGTCTTGGACCAGCAAGAGCATTGTCTTCATTAGTGCACCATCAAGGAAGTTTTAGTTCAGTGGAAAGATACAACTCCAGAAGATGCCACATGGAAGTTGGCCGCAATTTTCCAACAATTTCCTCATCTCAAGCCTTGAGGACAAGGTTGTTCTTCAAGGGGGAGGCAATGTTAGGGACCTAACTTTCCTAACCCCTCACATAGGTAGAATAATATATTTTCCATGTAATAAAGGCCGACATTAGTTAATAATACCTATTTAATAAATGTGAAAAAGTAAATGTAAGAAGACCTAATAGAAGCTTCTTCTTCTAGAAAGATCTTCCTCTATAATGTTCTTTAGAAGATAGAACTAGTATAAATAAGAGTAGGAGGCATGATAAATCCTTGTCTTGAGAATTATTGTATAGAGTGTTTATCTATTGGAGGTTTCCCCCTCAAAGAGGCAAGTGAACATTGCTTTCTATCAATAAAGGTATCATTTTTTGTTGTGATTCTCTACATTTTGTTGTTCTGTTGGTAATTTCTGCATTATTTCTATTTTTTTCTTAATATAATAAATCTGGTACCTAACATGATGAAACATCCAAGATTTAGCGTGGAGGGTCCCACTATACCTTGTTTTTCAATCCCCTCCTTTGTCACCTTTTCCATGACACTCAAGTATATAATATAATACTATATAATATAATGGAAGTCATCCCAATAGTTAAGAAACAAGTGATAACAACAGATTTGATAAAGAGGATATCCTAGGTTCTTGAACCACTTATGAACTATTAAGTTCTACCAAATTAGAGAGTTTCATCGAGGTGGTAATCCATTTGGTTCAATCAAATAATGGGGTGTTGCCATCTGAAATTATATGTTTTAACTTGGTCATGGGGCAGTCATTTCGTCGGTGGCCCTTTGTTTTTCAGAGCATGCACCACACTTCCTCTCTCACATTTTTTTCCCTTCACCAACTTTTGCATCTACCCAGACAAAGCTATCAATTGGTATTGAAACTGTGCCAATCCTGGAATGGATGCTTCCACTAATACACAAATAGACTCTAACTGCATTACACATTCTAAATCTTTTATCTATGCATTTAGTTATTATTCTAGTAACGACGTTTGCATATGGGGTAACAAACCACCAATAAATAATTCCTTATGTTGCACCTCTTGGATAGTGTAACTCGACTAACGCATCATATCTCAAAACCGCACAATTGCTAGACCTACTATGAAAGACCTAGACCATTGATGTTGGAGAACCACTATCAACTAGGCTACTATATAACTTTGTATGCCTGAAACTTAATCAATGTTGGGTGGTATTAAATGCCACAATGCATGAATACAGTGAACCGATAGTAGCACTCATAAATTAATAGGGAATGGTCTTTAATTCTAGTTATCACTTTCACTTTGTTCAAACATGGTTGGGTTCCTTGAACGCAAGTAAAAATATTTTTGGTTATTTTTTCTTACTCTTTTTGGCACTTTATAGTTTCCCTTATATATGAAAAAATGGGGACGTTGATGAATATCATTAAAAAAAAATTGGCAATATTTCATGCTTACGTGTTTTATAAGTAGACATTTTATCTCTTATTTCTTTTACTCTTAAAAATAACTAATGGGGGTGGTTCTTCATGTTTGGAGTCCATAGATAAGCTAATTCAAATGCCTTAAAACCATGAAGAGACATTTTTCCTTGATCATGTCTTCTTGATTGCTCAAATAGGTAAACCTATTTGTGTGTCCATAAATATGATGATTCCAGTGTCTCACCTCTCATATGGATGGTGACCATGTCTTTTGTTCAACCCACATGGAAAGAGAAATCAAGTAAACTCGGCATTCTATTTCTCTATTCTCATGTTTGACGAGGGTTTTTTGCAACACATGATATTGTACTTAGATAGACAATGTTTTTGATATTGCACAAAACATGACTTTATTGACTATATTGTATGATATTGATAGAGTTTTTTTCTCATAATTGTTGGAAAACTTAGGAATAGACCTATATGTCATTATTGGTGGTTTGTTCATGTAATCCATTATTTCGTGCATCCATTCATTTTGTTTGAAGATACCTAGACTGCTCTAAAATATTAATTAAAAACAAATTAAAAGATACCAAGACTATTATAAATATTACTTAAAAATAGACTAGAGAAGGTGAAATAAGAGGTAAAAAAAAATGTAAGACATATACATTTTGCAATAGAAACACTAGATTCTTGCACTCACTTTATTTGAGGGAGTGGACAATCTATGAAAAACATAAGAGAATAACATCATTTGTAATGCAAATTATCAATGCATCTCTACTCAAATTAACAAAGTTAGCAAAGAAAAGAAGACGATCACTAAACCATGATATAGGTGCACGCTCCTAGTGGTAATGTGCATTTACCAACATGGTATTGGTATTTAAATATTAGCCAAAAGGCATAGGATCGCATATGCCACAAAAGGTTTTGCAATAGTTTTCAACTATAAAACGTTCCGGCTTCCAAAGCCATAATGGCCAAATCATTCAAATTCCTTCGCCGTGGGCTGAGACTACTTAGTGGCTTGAAGCTCCTATATCAACCTTACTACCTACAATCCATTACACAAACATTGGTGTCTCTCATTACAGAGACATATGCAAATGAATATGAATTAAAAATTGTGTAATAACTTAAAATTTAAGATAGATATTAGTGTGAATTGGTTTTTAGAAATGAATGTGAATTAAAAATCGTGTAATAATGTAAAATCTAAGCTAGATATTAGTCTCAATTTGTTTTTAGAAAGTGTGTGATGGGAGACTCTAATAGCACATAAAAAAATTCCAAGTGAATATTAATAGCACATTATATATTATATATGATATATATCTTTGAAATGGTTTTTGACGGCACATAAAAGTGGCCTTTCATGGTACATAAAATCCACCCAATGTATATAAATAGCACATTATATATATATATATATATATATATATATATATATATATATATATATATATATATATATATATATATATATATATGAGCAATCAATCGAGCTATGCATGTATTTCTCTTCACAATGAACTTATTATCTAGAAATCAAGTTTTGATGTTAGCGATAGGGTTCCAATCCATATGATTTCCTACGAGTGAGTAGGATAGAGATAGATGTTGAGAGGAATAAACAAGTTGCAGGTTTCCATGATAATAACAATAATAATCTATTTTAAGATTATTCTTCTTTGTAGAAGGAAGGGGATTTGGTTTTAAAGCTAGGGTTTAAACTCTGACAGCCGCAGAGGACTGCGGCCACAAGATAATGGCCTCGCAGGGGCTCCCGCAATGCCAGGGGGGGGCGCCGACTGGCGTCTCCTACAGCCAAGTCACGGCTAATGAAGATCTGGCAACCAGAGTGAAGAGGTCGACCTTTGAAACGCCTCCAGATATGCGCGCGCAGTTGTTGGTCGAAGGGACATTCAAGGATCGAGACACGGATATGGATCCGGCTAAGGAAGACAGCTCTGCAAACGCCTCGGCCCCTTGGATCCCCGGTAAGTGCATTCCGCAAGCACCAACAGCCCCAAAATATGTCATAAACTCACCCCGTATAGAGGAGCAGAAACAATACATGCGAGATAATGCCCTGATAGGAAAGTTTCTAGGGCTATGGCCCTCAGAACGAGAATTAATCAAATGGATACAGTACTGGTGGAGGCCAAAAGGTCATTATGATCTCCAACTAGGATCGAAGGGTTTCTTCACGATCATCCTCCACAATCTAGAAGACAGGAACCGTATCTTTGATGGAGGGCCCTATTTTTTCAACTCGGCGGGACTCTTCTTGAGATTCTGGACAGAAAAGTTCAGCCCCGAAAAGGAATATTTCACCCATGCGCCGGTCTGGATCAGGTTGTACTCTCTTCCCCAGGAATTCTGGTTGGAGGAAGTTCTAGCTGGCATAGGCAACACCATAGGTATTTATGTTAAGTCCTCTGAAGCAACTAAGCAGAGACGCTACACATCTTATGCAAGAATCTGTGTTTATCTGAACATAGCCAAGCCGCTCCCGGGTTCTATTATGTTGGAGTATCATGATGAGGACTGGGCTCAAACCATTGATTACGAACATATTCCCTTCCGCTGCAGGAAATGCCACGAGCATGGACATCTCTTCAGGGAATGCCCACTCAACACGACGCACAAGGAGGGGAATCCAGAAAACGGCAAGGACAAGGAGGGATTCATGCAACAGGCAGGGCGAAGACGACAAGGAGGCAGAAAGAAACCAGCTCAGGTAAGTAAAGATCCTTCCACCAGCAATAAATTTGCAATTTTACAAGATAACCCAGAGGAATCTTCAAACCCAGCACATACTAACCCACCACCTCAGCACACGGCTTCTCAAACTAAGGGCCTAGAGGTTGAACAACCAGCGAAGAACAAGGAGTCGGAACCTCCCCCAATGTGCCCAATGAGGGATCCGCCTGAGCTGCAGGAGATAGAAGACGGGGATGAGGAAATGGAGGTGGAAGAACATGACCTAGCTGGAGTGGATTTGGAACACCTTGAGCATGCCTATCGCCACCAAAAACTTTACACCATAGCCAGGGATCAACTCAGGAAGGTGCATAAAGTGTTCCTCAACTCCTCGGCGGGCTCCTCAGCCCGAGCCAGCAAAGCACTGGGCATCCAGGGTAGTCAGACAAAAAACCCAAATAAGGCACAAAAGGATGAGAAAAAACGAGGAAGGAAATCAACAAATAAGCTCATACAGGAAATTGGAAGCTTTATGGTCAACTCAGGGAAGATTCACCTAATCTCGGATAGATTCCCCCCTCTCCCCCCCCTCAATCATCATGAAGATCATCT
>ML794433.1:137974-148131 GCA_009831015.1 Picea engelmannii | reverse complement strand
CTCAATCATCATGAAGATCATCTCATGGAACATAAGAGGCCTCAACGGTCGTAGCAAGCAGAAACTGCTACGAGATCTGATCATAGCGGAAGCACCGGATGTTGTAATGTTGCAGGAAACAAAATGTACCTCAGAGGACATTAATCGACTACTCCCCTATTATTGGAAGCAGGGAGGAGTGGTCTCAATTGATGTTGCAGGAACGGCTGGAGGACTTGCTCTCCTCTGGAATACCAACACTGTCCTGTTGGAAAACTTTTGCACCACCAGATGGTCTATTACAGCCGATTACAGGCTCATAGGATCAGACAAGCTAGGACATCTAACAACCGTCTATGGACCGGCCACTCCAAGAGACAAACATGCCTTCCTTAGAAGCCTAAGTTACCTGTCCAACCTCACACAATACCACAGATGGATAGTGGGGGGCAACTTTAATATCATCCGCAGCCTGGAGGAAAAAAAGGGAGGCTCACGACGACTGGATCGAGACTCCGGCGAATTCAACAGTTTAATAGATGACCTCAGGCTAATTGACTTAGAGGCCAACAACGGCATTCATACCTGGTCCAACAGAAGAACAAGAATGCACTAGATCGCCTGCAAACTAGACCGCTTCCTTGTGACGGAGCCACTCATGATGGACGGCACTGCAATAGAATCTAGCATCCTAAATCGCACTGGATCAGATCACTGGCCCATACAATTATGGTTGGATGTCCCAGCCACTCCGAGAAACAAACCCTTCAGATTCGAACAATTTTGGTTAGATCATCCAGACTTCCAAGCAAACATTCAAGGCTGGTGGAAGGACGCAGAAATTCCTCACGGATCTAAGATGTATAGGTTCCAACAAAAGTTGAAGAATCTCAAACAAACGCTAAAATTCTGGAACAGGCACACTTTCGGCAGCATCTTTGAATCACAAAAAAAGCTCACGGAGCAAATGGACGAGATTCAGTGTAGAATAAGAGAGCAAGGACTCACAGAGGAGCTCAAAAACCAGGAACTCAAAGTGAACCAACAGATTGCAGAAAGGGAAAAGCAGGAAGAGATACTGTGGAAACAGAAGTCGCGCATACAATGGCTCAAGGAGGGGGAACGCAACACCAAATTCTTCCACCGAGCTACTATCCAGAGAAGGCAATCCAATAAGATCACGCATCTCATTACGGAGGAGGGGGAGACTCTTCACTCCCACGCTGACCTGGAAACTCATTTGGTTGACTACTTCCAAGACCTTCTCACGGAACCCATTCCAGACAGAAGTGAAGCTATCAATCATATCACAAGGCACATGCCCACCCTTGTGACTCAGGAACAAAACGAATCTCTCCTCAGGCCCTTCACCATCGAAGAAGTAGACCAAGCGCTTCAAGACACCCCCAAATGCAAGGCTCCAGGCCCAGATGGCTTTACTAGCGATTTCTTCCACTATTGTTGGCCGATGATTAGAACAGAGGTTTGGGAAATCCTGGAAGACTCAAGGATTACGAGAGAGGTCCTCCGGGATTTTAATGAAACCTTCCTTGCCCTTATCCCCAAAGAGGGGCAAGCGAATAGACCGAAGCAATACAGGCCTATAGCCCTCTGCAACGTCATCTACAAACTCCTTACAAAAGTCATCGACCGCAGACTCAAGCCGATCCTACCAACAATCATATCCCCAGAGCAATCGGGATATGTTGAAGGTAGACAAATCTTGGACAGCATCATCTTGGCGCATGAGGTAATTCACTCCTTGCAGAAAACAAAAACCCCAGGGATGCTTTTAAAGTTGGACATATCAAAAGCCTTTGATAAACTCGGCTGGGAATATATGAAAGCAATGCTAATAGCGTTTGGCTTCGATCAAAACTGGGTTACTTGGATCTTAAATCTCACCTACTCGGCCTTCTTTTCCCTGCTCATTAATGGTGTACCCTCGAAACCCTTCTCCCCTTCAAGAGGTATTAGACAGGGAGACCCCCTGTCTCCTTTTCTTTTCATCATCATGGCGGAAGGACTTAGTAGATCTATTCACGCGGCTCTGGAAAACAACCTTCTAACCGGTTTACCCCTGCATGGCATTTCCCCGCCTATTTCTCACAACCAATTCGTGGACGACACCCTCTTGATGGGCAGCCCGACTTCTAGAGAAGCCAACTCTCTCAAGGAGATTCTCCAAATCTTTTCCAATGCCTCAGGTCTGGAATGCAACAAGGATAAGTCTCAAATCTTCTTTTTCAATACCCCCCCCGATTCAGCATCACATCTCGGAGATCCTTGGTTTCAACAGAAGCTCCCTTCCGTCCAAATATTTAGGCATACCCTTAATAGACAATGCCCACAGAAACTCCTCTTGGGAGAACCTCCTTTCTTCCTTCTCCAAGAGGCTTTCATCCTGGACCTTTAGAGCCCTAAATCTGCCCAGCCGTCTCATTCTGCTCAAAGTTGTCCTTCAAGCCCTCCCGATTTATGTTTTCTCTGTGCTAGCAGCCCCCAGATTTGTTCTCAACACCATCAAAAGTATGCAAAGAACTTTCCTTTGGCAAGGCCTCAACAAAGAAAAAAAGATCGCTTTAGTTAGCTGGGAAAAGATCTGCAGGCCTAAGGATCAGGGGGGACTGGGAATAAGAGATCCATCCATAATGAATAGGGTCCTTAGTGCCAAAATCTGGTGGCGCTGGCTCAAAAACCCCACAGATCTTTGGGCCAAGTTGTGGAGGAAGAAATATGCCTCTAATACAGCAGAGAATAACCTGATTCGATGGAATGGGGATAAAACGGGCTCCTTGATATGGACAGCGGCCAAGCAGAATAGGCAGATAGTCACGCAGCATGCTTTTTGGGAGATAGGTAATGGGGAAACGGCTCTGTTCTGGCAAGATTCCTAGCAACAATGGCCAGCCTTAAACGTTGAGGAGTGGTCCCGCGACATTTGCGCCCAGGCTACAGGTATGTGCCTAACAAAGGTAGCGGATTACTGGCAGAACAACCACACTGAGGACACTTGGCGTTGTTGGCACCTGGATCGGGGATGAATCAACTTGGCTCAGCATATAGATCTGGCACCTCTTCAAGAAGCATTGGATAAGAGGAAAATACCCATACGAGTCGGTGAAGACATACTCAGGTGGGGCTACAGACCACAGGGCTCTTACACCACACAGGAAGCCTATCAACTCAAGACCAAGACATACCATACCACAGACACGAAGATTTGGGGGAAGATTTGGAATTTGAAGCACTGGCCGAAAATTAACCTTTTTCTCTGGCTAGTCTTACACTCCAGCATTCTCACCTGGGATAATCTTCTGAAGCGAGGGTTTATTGGACCTTCTATATGCACTCTTTGTGGAAAGGCGTAGGAAACAATGAATCACCTACTCAACACTTGCCCTTACACAGCACAAGTCTGGGATCAAGTAGCAATAATCATGCGCACCTCGGATCGTCTCAGAGACAGTGTCATTGAAACCCTCCTCAACTGGAGGGATCAAGATTTTAGCTCTCCCTTCCTCAACAGGGTTTGGCAGCTCTTACCTGGCTTTGTCCTCTAGCAAATTTGGAAAGAAAGAAACGGGAGAATCTTCAGAAACAAGGCTCAACCTTGGAGTCTTTGTTGGGGTCTTTGCCAACGCAACCTTATGGAAACTCTTCGCCTTAAACCTTGGTCAGATGCAGACTTAGCCTGCTCTCCCGCCAAGCTCCCTGTCCTTCGTCACTGGACTCCTCTTCCCCCCTCTCAGCTGCCCTCCTCCCCCCCTTCCACCCCCCTTCTGAGTAGCCCTTCCCTTTGGTCTCCTCCCCCAAAAGATTTCCTCAAACTCAACTTTGACGGAGCCTCTAAAGGAAATCCGGGAGATGCAGGATATGGAGTTGTCTTTCGAAATCATCTTGGACATATTTTAGCCATAGGAGCAGGCCCCCTCGGGCATTCCACGAATAATGCAACAGAACTCTGGGGCCTTATTAAAGGTTTGCAAATGGCCTCCCAGAACAACTATACAAAGCTCATCGTCGAAGGGGACTCTCAGGTCATCATTGGCCTGCTGCGAAGAATCCTACACGGGGTCAACCCGGACAACATCTTGCCAAGCTGGAGACTCACACATGGCCTGCAGATCATTGTAGGACTGTTGCACTCCCAACAGGTGATCATCCCCACACATATCAGAAGGAAGGCGAACCAAATCGCGGACGAATTGGCTAATGTGGGCATTGATTGGAGAGGACCAGACCTCCGCTGCTATTCTGTCCAGAACCCTGATCATCCTATCCTCCAGCAGTGTATTCGAAAAGTTGGATCAGTAGATGTTTCCCCGGATGGGGTGTTAGTGGTTTCCCCGTGGCGATGGATGGGAACGGACACAGTGCGATGCGACACGGGGCCACGTGACGGGCCCGTGCCGCAGGCCAGTGTCGTCCCGAGAGAGTAATGGCATTTAAATTCGGCATAATGGTCGAGGTAAGGGGCATTTACTCCACCCTTTGCTCCTCAACAATTTGTATTATGTCTTGGCTCGTCGTTTTTGGCATTGCACCTTGTATGCGATCTGAAGGGCTCCTCCCTTCACGGCGCAAACAAACCCAGGCTCGTTCAGAGGCTATCTCCATTGTTTATCTGCAACTCTGATTCAACCTTGTCCAGACCTGCTCACCTGCACACATGAAAGAAAGGATTAGAGGAAAGTCGAAGAGGGGCTCCCCCTGGAAGCCCCGTAGACCTCGGTCTCACCTTCAGTCTCCCCTTCAACCTGTTCCTCCTCCCACCCCCAAACTATGTCCCCAGCTGCCACCCCACCACCTTTGCAGTCTTTGCATCTTCACTCCACGGCCACCCCGCCACCTTCGCAGTCTTTGCTTCTACACTCCATGGCCACTATCCCGCGAGGGTCGACTCTGATTCTGCGTTGTCCTCAGGACCCCCGGATGCAATTCATAGCGACAATGTCTTTCCCTGGATCCTTGAGTACTTTGAGTGGTGCACCACCGATTTTTGGAGAGTCCAAACGAGCGCGCCTCCACCCTGCGGCCCACCTCGACAGTGAGCACTTCAGAGATCGACTGGTCATCCTGTATGACTTAGTCTTTGAGCTCAGGAGGGAGGTGGCGGACCTCAAGTTTCGCCTGCAGGCCACAGAAGAAAATGTTGCGACCTTCCTTCATATCCTCTCAACTGTGCAATCGGAGCTCTCCTCGGACCTGGCTGGCTCTACTCCGGGGGAGGCACCTGATACTGAGGCGGATAGCATGCTGCGACCAGCAGCAGCGAAGCAGAAGGAAGCGGAATGAAGCGGCCCAGATGAGAACAAGGAGAATGAGGAGCGAAAGGAAAAACGCTGGGACGACCAGCCGACATACATCGCAGAAGAACCGTGGATAGAGGACCTCCGAGCCACGTGGATAGGCTATTCGCCAGGTGTTTAGCTCTCTTTTGTTGTGCATCCAGTTTCATTAGGCTCCTAGTCTAGATGGCAGTCAGTATGAACTTTGTTTGTTTTTTTGAGCCAGTAACCTTCTAAGACTTGTGAATTGGGGGCTGGCTGGACTGGTTTCCCCTCTGTTGGGGCAGTCCAGTAACTACAGCCGGTAATATGCTGTATTTTGGCAACTTTGTCAGCTTTAGCAGGCTCTAAATATAATATATACTTCTTATTTAAAAAAAAAAAACAATAATAATCTATTTTTAAGGTCACGGTCAAGCCACATCAAATTGGTGTATGAGACCCCCTTGTTTGTGGGACAAGGGACCCCCTCCGCCTAGCAATTTGACTGGTAAAGTCTATGAAGGCATACATACCCTACCCCTCTGGATTTGAACTTGTGACCTCTCAGGAGGAAACACATGTTCTTAACCATAAGAAAAGTGGCAATTGCATAGCCATGTATCCCTAACAAGTTGATGAACGAACAACTATAAAAAAAAGTCAACAAATGAAAATGGTGAGGTGATACAAAACCATACATTTATATTTGTATTAAAAACTCCATAAAACAAAATATTAAGGAAATAATACTAAGTCAAATATAGCATTAATCCACTAACATTAAAAGCTTCATTAATCCTTATGAAAATACTAACTTGAAACCCAAGTTGAAACCTAAAAACTCCTTCAATAAACTAAAGACGCCTCGATATAAGGTCAAATAAGAGGTAAATCCCCTTGGAAGATATAAAGTCTCTTATATATTTTAAACCAAAACACTTAGAATAGAAGGTTAATAAGTGTAATGTTAAGGAAATAATATTGAGTCAAATATAACATTAATCCACTAACATTAAAAGCTTCAAACCAAAACACTTAGAATAGAAGGTTAATAAGTGTAATGTTAAAGAAATAATATTGAGTCAAATATATCATTAATCCACTAACATTAAAAGCTTCATTGATCCTTATGAAAATACTAACTTGAAACCCAAGTTGAAACCTAAGAAATCATTCAATGAATTAAAAATTCCTCGGTATGAGTTCAAATAAGAGGTAAATCTCCTAGATTGGAGGACATAAAGTCTCGTATATTTTAAACCAAAACACTTAGGGTAGAAGGTTAGAAGGTTAATAAGTGTATTGATTAGCATGTAAAAGAAAAAAAAAAAAATGACGGCAAATCGATTTCTATAGTCCCTGTTGTCTTGAGGCAAGGACTAATAACATAGTTCAAAGTCCAATACACTCATGCGCTTATTATCTTTGAAGAAATTCACAATTGTGGATAAAATGAAGAAAAGGATTTCACTCTTTATAAAGAGGGTGCATTTGTTGTTGTTAAAATGATATTGAGTAGCACATACATAGATATATAATTAATTTTCATTATGAATAATTATTTCTTAGGTAGATGTGGTATATTTAAAAGATTTTTTTTAAGAAACTATGTTAGTGTGAGATATAATTTATGACAATGTATTTTAAGCATTTAGGTGTATATTCTTGTTTCATTTTCCTAAGAGATTCGGTGAGTACACATCATTCAACTTTCCATATGCCTCTTTGTCATTTCAAAGATGAGTAATGTTTATTTGAATAAACCAATTTTCTAACAATTTGAAATGGTGATACACTTAAAATGAGTGTTTTTTGTGAGCCCTCATCATGGGATCTATGGCTTAATTTTGCGGTTTCTTGTTTTCCTATGGATGACCTAGGTCCATTCTTCAATATTTTCATGATAAAAAGTGATTGTCTCTTACAATGTAAGGGGGTCTCCTCCCATATCAGTGTCTTCTACATTTTCTAAGGTTTCACGACCCATTGGGATCACTGACCAAAAATGTATCTCTATATATTTTGTCATCTATTTTGGTACTTTTTTGGTGAAAAAATTGGATTTATTGGCTTGTAGGGCCCATTTTAGAGGCAAGTCCTCTTTTGGTGATTCGAGGTCTAGAAACCTTCAAAGCTTGTTTGAGGAATCATACGATATTTTTTGGGGTCAAAATTTTGCAAAGAAATTTTTGGACCTCTCAATATTTTTCTACACATTAAGAGTTTTCCAATGGCACAAAGATCACCTCAATCAGAGTTCATATGAGGAAGTTATGCCTCCTACAAGTTAGCATGTCATATTAAGCACCATGGTACCGAGTGGATGCAATGTCAACTTCCATTAATTACACATGTGGAGATAGTCACATATGGATTTTAAAGAAGATTCGAGAGGGTCCAAAACCCGAACCCTACTTGGGATTTGAGGCATGCAAAAACCCTAACCCTAACCCTAGACAACTATCAAGACATTGTTAAAAATTGGGCTATTAGGAAATGAAGGGATTTCATTCTTGTTGTATTCATTATTGTTCCATAGTTAAGAAGAGTAAGGGAGTGGGATATTGGAGCAAACAAAGGAAGTAGAAGGACCTATAGTGTCCATATAGGCTACAATGTCCATAGCAACTCCATAGTGAGTTTGCTTTCTTTGTATTACATTTCATAACTAAGAAGAAAAGAGCAAGGCATAGTCCTCACCTTCTAGCTAGGTTTTCCCATATTCAGTTTCCTAGGGTACATATTATGTTCATTGTGTGGATGGTGCATTATTTGTTTTTGTTTCTTCATTTTATTCTTAGTTTATTTTAGTTTTTCATGTGCTAAGCTAGTAATATTGAATATTAATCTTAAGGTAAAACATTGCATAACAAGAGTTTGTAGAAGTTTGTAAGGTATGTTGTGATGAACTATTCCAATGGAATACCCATGGTAGTCTACCTATCATATTAGTATCAAAACATACTTTCTTTGGAGTTTGAAATTGCAAGTTCTAGGAATTGGTGTAAGAAAGAAGTCTCAAAAACCTATCCATGGTAGATGAGTAGACTAATAATCCAAGGGATGATTTGGAGGAGAGATTCTCAAAGTTGGAAGCACAAGTTGATTACATATCTCACAACATGACAATCCTCATCACAACTCTCGAGAGCAAGTTTGGACCTTTTGGGGTATTTGGTAGCTCTAACTCAAAAGCTTACTTGGACAAGAAATCTAGAGACAATGAAGATCCAAAATACGAGTTGAAAAAAGAGTTAGAGAAAGAGAAACCAAGTTCTAGTAGCACTTCTTCCCAATCTCTATTTAAAGAGTATGTGAAAGTGGACAACAAACCCTACCAAGGTAAGATTTATATTCTTAAGGTGAATCAATGGTTGTAACAATTAGAATTCTATTTTAGTGTCCATAACATAGGAGAAGATAAAAATATATCATTTTCCCCAGTAACTTTATAGGGCCATGCCCAAACTTGGTGGGAATGTCAAACATAGATGCTTAGGTTGGAGGGTGATCCCCAATGAATAAGTGGGAGGTGTTTAAAACCTTCATCGTGTCCCAATTCTACCTTGTTGGGTATGAAAAGGACCAATGGATCCGTTGTGATTACTTCTAATATAAGTAAGGGCATAGTGTACAAGAGTACACCATTGAGTTCAGGAAAAAAAAAAGCATTATGTTGGATATACACCCCAAGAACCTGGATGTACTCCTTAAATATTTGGGTCTCCACAATTATTTAAGGAGGCAAGTGATGCTCTTTAAACCTAGGACAATTGATTAGGTATGTGTGCAAGTGCAATATCTAGAGAACATGGACAAGAAGAAATGATAACCAAGTGGTTCCAAGTAAGAAGATCACCAAGACACTTCCAAGGAGGGAAAGACAAAGAGGAATGGAAAATATAACAAGACAACAACCGCTACATATCAGTGCAAGGATCCAAACAACCATTGTAATATCTATAGTTACACAAAAGATAAGTGTTGGAAGTCAGATCAAGAGTTGAATCCAAAGAATCACAAAAAGAATTCCAAGAAGCAGAACATGCTAGCTATGGATTCAAGAAACTAGGTAGAGAGAAGCTCAGATGTAGATGAAAATATTGTTAACAATACAATGCATAGGGAGGTGAATCTAAGTAACCTCCATCCCAAGGAAAAGAAGAAGATGACTAAAATCTTCCATTTCAATATCCAATTCAAGAAGACAAAGGTGGATACTCTATTTGATTTTAGTTTACAATCCAACCGCATAGCATAGGATCTAGTTAGGAAGCTTGGATTGGAAGTTCATGACCATCCTCATCCATCCCCATTAGGATGGGTAAATAAGGATGAAAATCCTAAGGTCACTAAGAAATGTAAGATCAAATTTTCTATAAGTGAAAACTATATTGATGATGTTAAGAACCAAATATCAATATAGCATAGAAAAACCTCAGAATAAGTACTCAACACCTTGAAAAAGAGAGAATTTCATATAATAAGCCTCTTTGAGGGGGCAACCTCCTTTTACACCACATAAATGTTCAAGTACAAGATGATTCCAAATGAAAATGTCTCCTTGGTATATATAGGGGACTAGGAGGTACAATTACAACTAATGGACCCAAGTCGACATAAATAAAATAACATTACTAATGTAATATTCCCCAATTAAGAGGTAATGTGCCACTATTTAGGGCTTAACATGCCCCTCCCTTTCAGAAAAGTGTTGTCCGCAACACTTGAGTAATTTTGGATGCTTATGTATAAAACACTCATCTTCCCAAGTGGAATCTTCAGCAGGAAGTTTCCTCCACTTAATGAGATACTCTGAAATGGATCTATTCCTCAGCTGGCAAATTCTTGTGTCAGTGATAGCTTCAGGCTCCAATATGATTTTTCCTTCCTCGTCAAGTTCTA
>ML794433.1:114508-135980 GCA_009831015.1 Picea engelmannii | reverse complement strand
GAAGGGATTGAAAATGGAATTCATCAACCCTTGGAATGTGGAAGGTGCATTTGTAAGGCCAAAATTCATGACCAAAATTTCATAATGGCCTTCATGAGTTCAGAATGTTGTTTTTGGGATATCTTCTTCCTTCATTCTAATCTGATGATACCCTGAATGGAGATCCAAATTTGTGAAATAGATTGATCCATGTAGTTCATCTAACAATTCATCAATGATAGGAATGAGAAACTTGTCTTTAATAATGATCTTGTTAAGCTCTCTATAATCTAGACACATACGCCATGAGTCATATTTCTTGAATACCATTACCACCGGTGCAAAGTAAGAACTTTGGCTAGGTCTAATAATGTCAGCCTCTAACATTTCTTCAACCATACGCTCAATTTCACTCTTATGGGCATAAGGGTATCTGTACGGCCTGATGTTAGGAGGAACACTCCCAGGAATTAGGTGAATATCATGATCATGATTTTGAGTGGGTGGAAGACCTTTGGGAATATCTTCAAATACTTTGGAATGATTATCAATGATCCCTTGGATATCTAGGGGAATAGATGGCTTAGATGTTTGAATATATAGTGAGCATAGTTGTGCAATAACACCTTGATGCCCCATTTTCAATAATTTTGTCATGTCATTAGAGCTTATCACCTTACTGGGCTTCCCAGTGATACCTCTTAACTCAATTTATTTTCCTTCAAATGAAAATTTCATGAAAATTTCTTGAAAATTAAAAGCCACTATTCCTAATGATTGTAACCATTGGATTGCTAGTACGACATCAACACCACCCATGGGTATAGCAATCATTGGACTATTCATTACATATTCCCCCATAGTAAGATTGATCTTATTGCATTTTCTTGATCAATTGATAGTTTCTCCATCTGCAATCATTACTTGAAACTCTGGTGCTTGATATACAAAGCAATTGAGAGCTTTGGCTAATTTATAGTGAATGAAATTATGAGTACTACCATAATCAATTAGGACTATTACCCTTTTCTTTTTTATATATCCTTCGATCTTGAGGGTTTGAGGAGTGTTAATTCCAACCAATGCATTACACGATATCGTGGGAGTCAACTCTTCAGAAGAAATCGCTTCTACGTTTTCATCTTGAGATGGTTCTTGTTCTTTTTCTTGTTCTTCTTCCTCTTCACAATCTATGTAAAATAATTTCTTCTCACCGCACTTATGTCCCTTACTGTACTTGTTGTCACAATTAAAGCATAAACCTTTTGCTTTTATTTCCTCCAATTGTTGAGGTGTCAACCTTGTAGGTTGAGGTGTTTTAGAAGAAGGAGCATTATTCTCTCGATAGATGTTAGAATTGGTCCTTCTAGTATCCATAGCCATATTTTCACTTTCAACATTTCTTGCCACCCTAAATGCATTCTCCAATGATTTGGGTTCCCAAAGGCGAACTTCATGTTGAATGTTATCCTTTAAATTTCCTATGAATACATCAATCAAGTGTTCATCTAGAATATCTATTACCTTTATATTCAATGTTTGGAAGTTCTCAATGTGCTCTGTAACTAAACCCTTTTGCTTGAGATTTATCAATTGGCTAAAGAAGGTATTGCTCCTTGTATCCTCATAGTGTGTTATCATTTCTTCCGTGAAAATTGTCCAAGTGACGAGTGATTTGCGAGAACAAATCCATCAATACCATACAAATTGATTGGGTTCTAAATATAAAGAAGCAATTCGTACCTTTTGTGTATATGGCACATTATGTAGATCAAATAAATGTTCCATCTGAAGTATCCATGTGATTGGGTCCTTGCCATCGAACTTTCTCATATCGATCTTAGAAACGTGGTTGGTCTTCAACCCAAAGTTGGAGTTTCTCCATTCTTGATCCATCTTCCTTGTGTCCTCATCATGAATTTCATGGGATACATTTTCACTTTCAGGTGTCCTCTCTATTAGGAAATTTTTCAATCATTCCATGATCTCCCTTTTTAAACTATCCATCTTAGTATCCATTATTGCCTCCAATTTAGCTTCAGTTGAATCCATCATCCCTTGTAGTTCATCTTTTGTCACTGTCTTCTTTTGTAATTTATTTATGTCCCTACACATTTCTTCACCTTCATCAAGAGTCCAAGTAGGACTATCTGGAGGCTTATTTGGTGTAGAAGTTCTCTTTTTTAGTGGCATGTTGGCCAAGTATCACTTTTAAACCTTGATTTTGAGGTGGTTCTGCTAGACAATCTTTCTTTTGTTGTATCTCCAAAGTTTCAGCCCTTCTGGGTATGAAACTTTATTTTTTGTAGTTCTCTGAAATTTCTTCTCTGCAATGCCACGAGTCTGATCAAAATTGGATGTTCCAAGTGGAATTTACAGTAACTTCCCCGCGACTTTCTGATTTTTGGCCTTTCCAGGAGATCTCACTTGTATAGCGTGCCCCGCACAAAATAATTGATATAAAATTCTAAAACTTGTACCAGAAATACTATGGATTGTCCATTATCCAATGCAACTAGTCTCGCTCAATTTGGATACTCTAGGATAAGTTATGATTGTTTTACCCGGAACACCTACTTGATACTAGTCAATAAGACTAGTCGGATACTCTATCTTCCACATGGTGTATCTACAAATGTAAGATGACCCAGAAGTTGAAATTTTTATTCGAGATACCCTACTAATTTATGTGAATAACCTCCGGATTTCAGGGTCTGAAACGTTACAAAAAAAAAATTATAGAGAAAATTCCGCAATGACTCAATTCATGATGATTCAAAAACCTTATCTTACACAGGTTGTATCTCCGAAATTATAAGGCCTTAGGAGCTGAAATTTTAACCCAACGTACTTTGATCCGTCTACTAAATATCCTCCAAGGGGTTCCTTTTGAAACGTCGTAGAAAAAACATTATAGCGAAAATCCCAAGGTGTCTCAGATGTAGCAGCGAAACCCCAAGACCTTGAGCTCTGATACCATATGTTAAGAACCAAATATCAATATAGCATAGAAAAACCTCAGAATAAGTACTCAACACCTTGAAAAATAGAGAATTTCAGATAATAAGCCTTTTCAAGGGGGCAACCCCCTTTTACACCACATAAATGTTCAAATACAAGATGATTCCAAATGAAGATGTCTCCTTGGTATATATAGGGGACTAGGAGGTACAATTACAACTAATGGACCCAAGCCGACATAAATAAAATAACATTACTAATGTAATATTCCCCAATTAAGGGGTAATGTGCCACTATTTAGGACTTAACAAATGAAGTGGAGGTAGATATAGTACCACTTGGTGTGTGTAGCTTAGTGTTTGGAATCCCCTACATGTACATGAGAAATGTAATATTCATGAGAAGAGAAAACCAATACTACTAAATCAAGGATGGAATTCCTTCATCATCAATGCACACAGATAAATCCAAGATGTTTCCGGTAACTGCTAACCAATCCAAGAAACTGATCAATTCAAATAGGAATTTTGTACTACTCTTCTTAAGAGAAAATCCACCAAGATATGAATCAATAAAGGTAAAGGCATCTCTAGAGGGATGTACTGAAGAGAAAAAAAACTAGTTGGAGGAGATTTTTCAAATGTATAGAGAAGTGTTCCAAGAAACTAAGGGTTACCACCCTAAGAGGGAAGTGGAGCACGAGATACAATGATTTCCCGACTCCCCATTGCCAAACAATAGATTGTATAGACAGTCGATCCTGGAAGTGTATGAAGTGAAGAAATAGTTGCAACAACTATTGGAGAAGCGGTTATTTCGACCAAGAACCTCACCTTGTGGGTCACCCATCATCATAATACCCAAGAAAGATGGGACTTGGAGAATGTGTATTGACTACAAAGCTCTGAATAAGATCACCCTCAAGAATCGCTACCTTCTACCCGGGGTTGATGACTTGCTACATCAATTGCATCATGTCAAGTACTTCACCAAGTTAGATCTCAAATTGGGATACCACTAAGTATGAGCAATAGAAGAAGACACCTAGAAGACCGCCTTCAAGATGAGGCAAGGTGCGATATGAATGGTTGGTAATGCATTTTGGTTTATGTAATGCACTAGCTACATTTATGTGTTTGATGAATGATGTATTGTGTCCCTTTCTAGATTCATTTGTAATAGTGTACTTAGATGATATATTGGACTATAGCTCTACCAGGAAAGAGCATACATCACATCTTGTGAAGGTGTTAGAGACCTGATAAAAGCGTTCATTGCTAGCAGACATTAAGAAATGTGAATTTTCCCTATAGTCCTTGGTGTATTTGGGGTATGTGATTGGTGGATGGGAACTCAAGATTGATCCTGTGAAGATTGAGGCCATCATCAAGTGGCCAACTCCTACTAATGTCGATGAAGTTAGGACCTTTATGGGGATATCACAATACCTTCAAAATTTTATCACATCATTTTCAGCTATAGCTACACCACTCCATGCCATAACATCCAACGATAAGAGTTTCCAGTGGGGAAAGAATCAACAAAAAGATTTTGAAGAAATAAAACGAAAGATTAGTCAAGTACCAGTTCTCGTATTGCCCAATTTGCAAAACCACATCAAAGTGGAGATGGATGCAAGTGGCTTTGTTATGGGAGCGATCTTGATGCAACGAGGTAAGCCAGTCTACTATCATTATGAAATATTCCATAGTGGAGTCGTAAACTACCCTACATATGACATGGAACTCTATGCTTTAGTTCAACTTGTTAAGAAATAGAAGCATTGTCTAATGGGCAACGAGACCATCATCCACATCGATCACCAGCTACTACAGTGTTTACAAGCCCAAAGTAAGCTTTAGCAAACCAAATAGTATAAGTGGAAGAACGTTTTATAGCAATTCCATCTCATCATCAAATATAAGAATGGAAGAACAAATAAGTTGGCAGGCATGCTCTCTAGGCCACTCGCATCCAAGATCATAGCTTTGGATACTCTTATGCACATGGAGGCTTTTACCCATGATACATACAAAGAGTCATATAGAGAAGATGAGGACTTCGAAGAGGTATTTCAATAGCTACAAGGCCAAGTTTGTGTAGAAGAAGGTGACATCAAGGCTTACTATCATCTCTAGGATGGGTTGCTCTACAAGTTGGACCAACTCTATACTCCTAAAGGAGAAAGTTTGCAGCTTATTAAAGAAGCTCTCACCTCCAAAGTTGCAGGCCATTTTGGTGTTGGGAATAGAGTGTCCAACTTACAGAGGTACGTTTATTGGGCCAAAATGCGAGAAGATGTAGCTCGGTTTATTAGAGGATTCATAGTTTGTTGTACCAACAAGCCCAAATGTAGGAAGCAAGGTTTATATCATCCCTTATCTATACCTACAAGAGAATGGGAGATCATCTTCATGGATTTTGTGGGTGGTTTTCCAAGAGCCAAGAAGGGATGGTCATCTATTTGCGGTAGTTGGTAGGTTTACGAAAATGTGCATTCTCATGCCTTGTAAAAAGACCATCAAGGGAAAAGACGCAACAAACATGTTCTTTGAAAGGGTCTAGGTGCACTTTGGGATACTAAGGAGCATCATCTCAAATATAGATACCAAATTTCTTAGTGCCTTTTGGACTACATTTCAGGAGAAGATGAACACCAAGTTGAAGAGATCTACAACTTTCCATTCATAAACAGATGGGTAGATACTAAGTAGTGAACAAGACATTGGTTTAGCTTTTAAAGGTTACAATCAAAAGCATCCAATGCCCTGGGATGGAAATTTGATTTATATTCAACACTCTTGTAATAGAGTAATCCATACTTCTACCAGTGAGTCCTTTTTTAAACTTGCTTTGGATATTTTCCACCTTCTCCCTTAGATGTTGTATATGGAAATCAAGGAGAAGTGAGGAAAGACACCATAGGAGAATCACTAAGGATACAAAATTTATTGATCAAGTCAGACAAATCCATTTTCAAGTATGGAAGACATTGAATAATTCATAGAAAAAGTACAAGGCCCGACATGACCAATACAGAATTGAGAAGACATTCAAGGTGGGAGATAGAGTCTAGTTGCATTTGAACTAAAAAAGGCTACTGGTAAGAAGATTAAGGCTTTGCATATTGCCCTTTTGAAGTGTTGGAGAAAGTAGGTGATAATACCTACAAACTCAATCAACCCCCATATGTGTGCATTTACTCAATAGTGTATGTAGAAAATTTGAAACTCTATGAGCCTTCCATATTAGACTAGGAAACTAACGAGCAAGTCTTACCTACCATAGAGGACTTAGCACCAAAAACTCATGTAGAGTTAGAAAAGGATACAGGTTTATAAAAGAAGTTTAAAACAACTAGACAAAGGAAACATGAACTTTGGTAGGTTGGGTTGAAAAGGAAACTTCCAGGCAAGGCCAAATGCTACTCTAGGGAGAAGGTAGAGAAAAACTTTCTTCGCCACCTTCAATAAAATATTTTGGGGACCAAAATATTTTGGGAAAGTAAGATCTGAAAAGAAAATTTGTCATCTATTTTGGTACTTTTGGGCAGAAATTGGAGCTAATGGCTTGTAGGGCCCATTTTAGGGGCGGGTCCTATTTTGGTAATTTGGGGTCCAAAAAAATTCAGATCTTGTTTAAGGCATCAAATGACATTTTTGGGGACCAAAACTTTGTTAACTCAACTCCAACCTCTTAATGTTGCTCTACGCATTGAGATCTTTCCAATGGTGCAAAGATCACCTCAATAAGAGTTCATATGAGGAAGTTATGCCTCTTGCAAGGTGGTTTATCTTGTTGACCACCATGGTATCAAATGGATGCCATGTCAACTTCCATTACTCACATGTAGAGTTTCAAGAAGATTCGAGAGGATCCAAATCCCTAATCTTAATAAGGAGTTGAGGCATGCAAAATCCCTAACCCTAACCCTAGATGGCTACCAGGGCATTGATAAACACTAGTGATCTATAAATTGTCGTGCCATCCCATTGGAACAGTTCATCATAATAAATCTTACAATACTCTGCAATCCCTTATTATGCAATGTTTCACTTTAGATTTCATATTTAATATTACTAGTTGTCCCCACAAATTATCGAAATAAACTGAAATTGAAATGAAAGAAGCTAAGCAAATAACACGACATCCACACAATGTACACAAAATGTACCTTGGGAAAACCCAATATGGGAAAAACCTAGCTAAAAGGTGAGGCATGTGCCTTGCTCTTTTCTTCTCAGTTATGAAATACAAATACAAAGAAAAGGGCAGTCATTACGGAGTTGTCATCGACATTGTGCCTAGTATGGATGCTATAGGATCTTCTATGTCCTCTATTCCACTCCAAAACCAAATGCTCTTCTCAACTATAAAACATTAACAATAAAATAAGAATGGAACCCCTTCCTTTCCTAGTGGTCCAATATTTAACATTTCATGATAATTGTCTGAGACCGAGGTTAGGGCTTTTACATGCCTCAATTGTCAATCAAGGTTAGGGTTTTGGACCCTCTAGAATTTTCTTGAAAGTCCACACGTGACTAGCTCCACATGTGTGAGTAATGTGAGTTAACATAGCATCCACTCAGTATCACGGTGGTCAGCATGATAGGTCAACTTGCGAGAGGCATAACTTCTGCAAGAGGTTATCTTCACGTCTTTGGAAAGCTCTCAATGTGTAGAGCAACATCGAGAGGCTAGAACTTTGTTTGCAAAGTTTTGACCTCAAAAACAATTGTTTAAAGCCTCAAATAAGCTCTGGAAGGATCTAGACCCCAAATCACTAAAGTGGGACATGCCCCTAAAATGGGCCCTACAAGTCAATAGCTCCAATTTTCCCACCTAGAAAGTACCAAAATAAACGACAGTCTATAATGATCCATTTTGAATCAACTGGACCATTGGGAAAATAAGGGTTTCCATTCTTATTGTATTTATTATTGTTTCGTAGTTGAGTAGGGCGGAAATTGAAGTAGAACAAAGGAAGTAGAAGAACTTGTAGCAACCATACAAGGCATAGTGTCCTTGGCAAGTCCATATTGAGTTCACTTTCTTTGTATTGCATTTCATAACTAAGAAGAAAAGAGCGAGTGTCGAGTCCTCACTTTTTGGTCGAGTTTTCCCATATTGTGTTTTCCAAGGTACATATTGTGTTCATTGTGTGGATGGTGTATTTTGTGTTTTAGTTTCCTTCATTTCAGTCTTAATTTATTTTAAATATTTCTTGTGCTAAGCTAGTAATATGAAATCTTGATATTAAGTAAAATACTACATAACAAGACTTTGTGGAAGGCTCTAGTAAGGTATGTTGTGACGGACTGTTATAGTGGAATATTGACACAATTTATAGATCAATCATAGTGTCCACCATCTTTGTTACGGGAGTCAAATGCTCTTCCTCACAACTTCGTGGATCACTGGGAAGAGCAGGGGTCTCTACTATGTCACCTTCATCATCACCCAAATGACCACTGTGAAGCTTTCACTTGGGAGCTAGGGCAACAAACACTATGGTTTGAATCAGATCTTGACCTGTGTGGGGATGTTGCAAGGGATCAAAGAGATACAAGGGGTCCTTAAAGACTTTGCAGGGATTTTGAGCTACCCAAAAAAACTCTAAGGAGCCTTCTTGGCTAGCCTTTTCTATCTCCAAGTCTTGAAGAGTAAGCTCTGCGGTCAGAAGATCTTCCAAGGGGATAGCTTTGTCTACTAAATAACACTACTCTAATGCACCCTTCCATCAAGTGGGAAAATTATGATTCTTCTTGGCTAAGGAGTTGACATTATTGAGGAAGGGTCATAGAATAGCAACATGCCTTGTGTCGAAGCAATCCCTACAACAAAGGATTGTTTGCTCATAGTCGAAGGTCTAAGTCCAAACATAATCCTTTGCAATTAACCTTACATCCCCTTGCAAAACTTTGGACAAATCCATGTCAACACAAATACAGTCACATGTGGTGATATGCCTACTCTTTGTCTTGACACTCTGGAATGAAACTTACCAATGACATTCCTATGTCCCGCAATGATTCAAAAGACTAAAACTGAAGAGCCAAATTAGAAATCCTTGCACATACTGGCATGGAGAAAAGAGACTATGATGTGGGGTTGAAAGTAGAAAACCATGGCTTCATACCTAAGCCATCCCAACCCTAGAACCAAGTACCTAAGCTAAGAATGAGATCTTAATCTAAAACAATATCAAACTCTGCTATGAAGAAGCCTTTGGCACATGAATAGATGTATGCTTCCTCTTGGATATAAGATTTCCAAGAGGATATCCAACAGTGAAGATCCACTAGTGTCCCTCATAGACCATTGAATCAACATATTAAACCATTTTAGAGAAAGTACACGGTTTGGTCCAAAGCTTTCAAGTCACCTAGAATTGAGGGCATGGCTACAGGCTTGACCAAGTAAAAATGCCCCTAGGGGATCAAGACCTAGATTCAATCCTGAAGTGTGGGCGAAGCAAAAGCATCTTTGAAGGACTTTGTCGCCACCATTCCAGCATGGGAGGGATTTGCCATTCGAATATTCACACCCAAAGACGCACAACAGGGGGCTGCGGCATCCATAGGAGGACCATGCAGAGCCATGGCGAAAGCCGCCAAACAACCGTTGGCTAGGGCAAAACCCTAGATGCACGGTGCTTCTCCACTCAGCTCAAACATAGCATGATACCTTTCCACTCCCATAAATAAAAATTAGTAATCTAACCGGTCATAAATTTGAAGCAAGAGGTGGCATTTTAAAATTTATTATTTTTCAAATTTTAATCTCACAATAGTGATCATCACTGAGGAAATTAGTCACATCATTGCATTGCATGTACGTCAATGAACAATTAACTTTACTATTTCTCAAAAATTGGGAAACTGTTTTTTCTTTTTCAAATATTTATGACTACCATAATAACCTAAACAAATTGCACGCAGAACAATGCAACAACTAATTGCAGAAGGTGAAAACTGTAATCTGGGACTAATAATAACTTCATGACAGTAAAAGACATTTCAGTTTCAGCAGTATTGATTTCTTATGATCTGCATCTCCAATTCATCTGTCACTATCTCCTCTTGTGATCTGCATCTCCAATTCATCCGTCACTATCTCCTCTTGTATATAAGGCCCAAGTCCACGGCTCCATCTCTTAAATGAGGAGCCACATGCATTTATTTCCAAGATGTGAAGATAATATTTACAATTCAGCATAGTTCATAAAAAAGTTATATTGATTGTAAAGAAGAGCAGGATACAGGACAACAGACTCAGATCCTGATCCTGATGACAGCTAGCAATCTCTATATTTGCTTTAATCAGCTGCCATTGACTCTCTTTGTCCCTTTTGAAGTGTTATCTATTCATTTGCTTTAATTAGATGCCATCGACTCTACTTGTCCTTTTTTTAAAGTGTGATCTGACTTGGACAGAGAGAGATCAGACACTGTGGCATGGCAGGGGACAAAATAACCCAGATACTATAAACTCTGTACCTTTGACGTTTAAGGGCATTTGTGTTATTCGTTAATGTCATAAGCACACAACATTCAAGATTTTTGATGCATGAGTTTAAGAACATGGAGGAGATTCATGCTTCTTTGATGAGCTTTTAGGAAGACAGATTGAATGTTATTTGCCTGAATTCATATCAAAACACAATTACAACTGCATACATTCCATGGTGACCAATGGAAAGCATTTCATCCCATACCTGTGAAACTGAAGTATTCATGGGGATGCAAATTAAAGCCAGAGTAATTTTCTTCTATTTTTCATAACACACATAGAGGAAGACCTTAAGCCTTTGTGGAAACTGCATGTCACCTCTCAGATCAGCTACTTGGAGTACTCGTGATTTTGATTTTGCAACACACATAGAGGAAGACCTTAAGCCTTTGTGAAAACTGCAGGTCACCTCTCAGATCAGCTACTTGGAGTGCTCGTGATTTCGATTTTGAGCTGGCAAAGCTTAGGGCTTAAATGTAACTCCATGCTTGTTAGGAAGTCCGGTTCTCACTGTCTAAAGAACTTCTTAGAGTGTTCATCCTTTGGATTTGGAAAAAAAACCAAGTTTGTCATTGCAAAACACTTCTAAAATTTAAAACCTGCCAAACAATCTACAAATGAAAAGGCACAGAGGTGCTGCCTTTATTTATGTTGGTGGTGCAACAATAATAAGCCATATTGTTGCATTATTTGCCAAGTAACACAATCAACATCTTTCTATGACAATAAGATGACCTGCTAAGGGCATTCAATTCCATCCTACCTGCCATTTCTATAGAGCCCTTCCTTGAATCTTTTTCCAATTTTTCTTGACATTGATCTATATCTCTGTCTCTAGTTTTTAGAGAATCAATTCTCAATTACAAAAGACGAAAGTCATCCTTCTATGGAGAACTATAACATATATAGAAATTTTTCTAACAAAAGAGAAGAAAAATGCATTCCCAAACTTAACAATTCAATGTTTCTGAAGTTCCTGAAGATGTATGTGTTTACATTGTCCCATTGCATATTTCTCCCATGATAATCATCAGAGATATTCAAACTGGAGAAGTTTGAGAAGTAGGATCTGAAGATGGCATATCTGGGCCAACTCTGCAACCCTCAAGCAACAAGACAACTTCAGTCATTGAAGGTCTATCAAGAGGATCGAGAACGGTGCAAAGCAGTGCTACTTTAACTGCCAGAAGGAACTCCTCCCACTCCGAGGACTCGGGATCAAGTTCCAAAAGGGCAGGATCAAACAGCTCTGATATCTGCCCTGTCTGTAACTGCCTCTTCACCCACTTCACAATATCCTCCTCCTCGTCTTCATCTTTGATAAACATAACAGCTCTCCTCCCTGTAAGAAGCTCCAACAAGACAATCCCAAAGCTATAAACATCACCCTCTTTTGTCGCATGTCCCCTCAACTTAGCCTCAGGAGAAACATACCCAAAAGACCCAACAGTCTTAGAGGAGGATGCATCTACGGACCTGGTTGCCAACTTATCCAAGCCAAAATCTGAGAGATGGGCCTCAAAATCTGCATCAAACTGCACATTGCCGGGCTTCACATCTCCATGAACAATTGGAGCATCTAACTGGCTATGAAGATATGCGAGGCCGCGAGCGAGCCCAAGGGCAATGAGGTGCCTCATAGGCCAATTAAGGATGTGCCCATCTTGATGTGTGGCCTCTTGCAGGAGAGTAGCCAGGTTTCCATTAGGCATGTAGTCATACACCAACAGTCTTACATCACCACTGGCATAATACCCTCTCAATGCAGTCAAATTTGAGTGCTTAACTCTTCCAAGAGCTTCTGCCTCTTTCTTAAAAGCGCTTTCTTCTAATATTTGCCCTTCAGGCAATCTCCTTATGGAAAGCACCGTTCCGTCTTCAAAACAAGCCTTGAACACAACTCCATACCTCGTTCTGCTCAATACATGCTCTTCATCAAACTGCCCAGTGGCCTCTAATACATTTTGATAATTTATTGGGCTGTAAAACATCACAAGCTTCTGCTCCTTCTCTCCATCTTCCTCCGATTTGAGTGCTTTCTTCTTCCTCCCACCAGTATATCTCAGGAGATAAATGATCAGAACCGTAAGTATGAGGATGGAAACCACCCCTCCAGAGACTGCTATGGCAATGATACTTGGCAATCCAAGTTTAAAGTTCTCTGCCATTGTTTTAAACTTTTTGAAGCTTCAGGCCATATCAGTGGCCACAATAAATGACATATACATTATACGAAAGCTGGATATTTCTTAAACCCATCTACTGCAAAGAGTTTCATGAAAAACAAACAGAAAATGTGGAGAAACTAGCAAGCAGATCAGCACACACAACCTTCTGAAATATTGCAGAAATCCCAAAAAAACAAAAGCCTTGAAGATAATCCAAGTAGCAGAACTTACAATGACTTCAATGGGTATTGGAATGGAGATAACATTGATATATACATAATTTATATCTGCATAAACTGCATTCCTGCATGTCCCCTGGATCATTCCATGCAACCTATAATTGCTCCTTTCTTCTAACAAATATAAGAGTAAACCCACGAAGTTAAGAGGGGGATCCCGCTCGAATATCTCGGACAACCGCGCATTATTTATTTAAATATACATATTATGATCCATTAAATATTTAAATATTCAAGGGGATGGCGTTGAGATCTATTTTCATATTCCTGGTTGGTGTTATGATTGACCAAACCATGAAATGACAAGAATTGGTCCTTACAGCTCCCCCATCTGGACATATATTTCGATTGTTAGTGGAAGCCAATCTAATAAGTTGTAGTAATTCAAACTAAACATAATTGGTGAAAGAGTATACACATGGGTTATGATTAATGCTCATGGTAAGCACACACTCCCACTCCCAAAGCACTGTGTACTTGCTTTGAGTATATGGCACGTACTATAAAAATAAAAGTAACATAACAAAATATAAATATATATCGATGGCCCCTTATACAAATAAAATAAAGATGACACGTATAAAAATCAAAGATGACATGTAAGATGGCAATGTTTGTCTAATATCTAAGAGCTTAGAGGACATTTGTGTTTTAAGTATTGTCTAATATCTAAGAGCTTAGAGGACATTTGTGTTTTAAGTACTTGTCTCATGCCAACCTTATTTGTTCCTTACATTCTACATTTTAGATAGTTTCTGTAGTTGATATGTAGTTAAAACTTACCTAGGTTGAACCATAGTTGAATGGGATCCATCATCTATCTAGTGACTTAAAATTTGTGACATGTCTCTGCCTCTTTTGGAAAATGGAAAAAAAAAAACAATTCATCGGTGAGCAACATCTTGGAAATGAGAAATCTACCCTGCAAAACAATTGGAGCATGTCGTTCCCAACTAACCCAAACCTCCCTTTTAAATGGATCCCACCTTTTTTTTATATTAATAATGGTTAAGTGTGTAGTACTTTGATTTTCCCAAGAGGGAGATATGGCTATCAAGCGTGTTCTAATTTGATTTTTTTTGAGAGGGAGATATGGTTGTTTTGAGGGGTGACATGGTTGTCAAATGCATTGTATTTTGATTTTCCACGAGTGACATATGGTTGTTAAGTGCTATATTCCCATTTTTTCAAAGGGAGATTAGAGTACCTTGTAGACTATTTTGGAAGTTAATCATGAGATGTTTGGGTTTGAAGGGAGAATGTTCCCATTTTTACAAAGGGAGATTACAGTACCCTATAGACTATTTTGGAAGTTAATCATGAGATGTTTGGGGTTGAAGAGAGGATGTGTATATGTTTTATTCTTAAAGTAAATATAATGATGTGATTGTGATAGAATTAATTTATGATTTTGAATGTTGTGAGGTAATGTGTTGGATATGTAAATGTGTTAAAGTAATTTATAAAAAATGTATGCATATTTGTTTTGGGAAGTGTTATTATTGAATGTTGTGATATACTTTATTATTGGATGGTGTGATAGACTTAGAAGGTTAGGTGGCATTGATGTTATGTAATAAGATTGGTTGGTTAGTTGGTTGATAATTATTTGTAATAATTATCATTGTATGTTGTGATAGACTTTAGAAGGTTATGAGGCATTGATGTTATAAAATAAGGTTGGTTGGTTGCTAACTATTTGTAATAATTATGATTGCATGTTTTAGTTATGTGTTTATAGGAGACATGGCTCTTTGCTTAGCTAACAATTTTAATGGACCTAGAATATTGTGTAAAAAGAAAAAGGGAAATGACTATTGGAAGTCTATAGTATATTTTTTTTCTCTCAAAAAAGAATCATAATTTTATATTTCTGAGAAGAAAAAGTTATGTTTAATGTGTGTTGCATGTCAATCATTTTTCAAATACTTTTTAACATAAGCCTAATTGTTTTTTACACAATCATAAGTCATTCTATATAGATATCAAAAGGGGCTTGTAACCTCACCCAAATGAAATAATAAAAAGTGATAATGTTTGAAAATTGGACCAACTATAGGTCCTTGTCGAAAAAGAAAAGGAAGATAGCAGCCCTTCATCCAAAAAGAATAATAAAAACATAACGGATATAAGGAGGGAGAGTAAATTTCGTTCTTCCATGTGTTCCTGTTATCGGACAAATTGGTAGGTGCAAACACTAAGATCTCCCTAGATCCACCTGGATCTAGAACAAAACAGGACAAGACACGACTCTTTCCCTAAGTTGTAGTCATTGAATCTACTAATAAGAAAGAATGAGTGGCATACCTTTATATCGCTTCCTTAGGTCTCTGTTGTTCCCGCTTTGCTCCGGTGCTCTTGTGAAGTCAGGTCCAAGACAACACAAACCAACCAAAGTGAAGATAGCAAAGTATATTCAATGGCAACCTATGCATATGATCAAGGAGTTATGTTATAAAATAAGAGTGATTTTATGGGAAAGGGACATACCGATGTATTATATTAAATGAAAGTAGAAGATACAACCTGATCGCCTTGATGTTGCAAGCTTCCTTTCAGTGACCCTTGGTTCCAACACACACACTTGCTCTGCACTTGCATGAAGAATATCCAATACCTCTTGATAGACCAAATAGAGTCTTCAATCTTCTGTCCAAGCAGGGTTCTTCACACAATTCTTTTACCAATTCTTCATTCAATCTTGCTTAACCTTTTCCATGAGAAACCTTTCAATATATAGGAGAAGGAGGGATGGTTACATGGATGAGGATGATCCCACCAAATCCGAGAAGTCAGTAGGATTCCAACCATGTGAATGCCAACTCATTTTCTAGAAGATCAACTTCTAGAATCTTCGCGGCTTCTTCTCCTTTCCAAGCTTAAAAACAAGTTCGCACCCTATCTATGGAGAAAACTGCCAACAGTTCACACCCTAAGTGTGGGTGGCCTGCGAGAATGAGGGATTCTCACACCCTGTAACATAGGCATCCTGCAAACTCATCTTAAAAATGTGTTTTTTGGAAGAAGACAACAATCATCTTTCTCAGGCAAAAAGTCCTTGTGGGAGCCTAAACACATCACTTGTAGAGACATCACCAGGGTGACCAAAATCATGTGTAACAGTTCCTCTATTAGAGTAATACCAAAAGGACCTTGAACCACTACTTTTGAGAGCTCGTCTATTTGTTGATTTTTCTCTCTATAAACACGTTGAAAATAAATTTCAATGAATTTCCCAACTACCCCTAAAATTTGATCAAGAGGACATCTCAAGGATAAGTTTTGAAGCATACTGGAGCCCTTGACCCAATGTATAACTAGCTTCATTGAATCCCCAGAGACCTGAAGCTTCCTTGTGTTCTTCTCAAGAGTCAGTTTGAGAAATAATTTTAATGCATGCAATTCAACCCAATTGTTTCTTCCCAATGCCAATTGCTCCTTAAAAGAGAAACTATGAGAAGAGGTGAGAATAGTTTTAGTACATGCAATTCATCCCAATTGTCACTTCCCAATCCCAATTGCTCCTTAAAAGAGAAACTATGAGAAGAGGTGAGAAATAGAATACTTCCAACTCCATTGGGGCCAGGGTTCCTTTAGCGTCCATATCAAAAACACCCCAATATTTGGATTGGTCTAATTATAGCCTTCAAATCCGCCTTTAAGTTTTGTACTTTGGAGAATGTTGAAACCATGCTCAAAGGAGCACCAAATTTTAAAGAACACTTCTAGAGGTAAAAATGACATATTCTCAAAGAGAATGTGACCTCTAGTAATCCATTAAGCCCGAGATACAAAGATGGAGAGAGATCTATAATTGGCCAGCCTTGGCTCCTCCATCCACTTCTTATATCTCTCTACTACATATGATCCAAATCAATATTACTTGTCAAATATGGAGCATATTTATAGACTTCTAGTGCAAAGGAATAGTCCATGAGAATGTGTTGGAGGGTCTCCTCATTTGAATTGTCTAATACATAGTATCCTAGCCCCAACCATTCTCCTTTTTGTAAGATATCCCAAGTGAGAGATTTCTTGCTTACTACCAACCAAAATAAGAGATTATCCTTAGGGGAACCTATTGTTTCTAGATTGGTTTCCACCACCAATAGTCCACTTGCTCTACTAGAAACATCACATTATAACCAGGTTTGTTGTGTATACCCCCGTAGGATTTTGAGACCACATTAGCTCATCCTCTTAATCCTTTATCTTGATAGAACAAATTGATAACCCACTGACTAAGGAATGCCATTGTTCTACCAAATACCTCCCATATCTAAATCGTGTTTCTTCTTCCACCCTTGATTCTAGAATGTACAAAATTTACTTGAGACAACATCTATTGTGGATATTATCCCTCTTCCTCAAAGGATTGCAATAATCCCACTAAATGTGTTATGTCTAGTCTTGTGCATACCAGAGCATACATAAGATACCCTACAACTCTATCATGTGGCATCCTAGTTGTGTGATCCGGATCTATGAGCGGAAAGAAATAAATAATAGATTGAATAAAATAACATAGAGATACAGAGAACAACAACAGATATCCAGTGAACAAAAACTTCTATTGAATAAATAAAATTGGTTGAAACTATAAAAATGCAAAACTGAAAACAACTTGCTCGGATGGTGGTAGCTATCTCTGAGAAGAGATGTGGCTGCTACGCACAATTGTTTGAGCAAAATGATTACAATGAGGCTCTAGAGGCCTTTTTAACATTATTCATGAATTCCAAAACCCTAGACATCCAAAAAACTAACCCTAGGAGATGAAACACCAAAATTTATGTGGGCCCCAATGGGAAAGTTGGTACCTCAACTTCCCGGGGTCACAAATTTTGCATACGATCTCTGTTTTAGGCGTGTGATATCCCATCGGAAATGTATTTTTGAGAGCTACACATTATTCCATCAAACTCTAATTTTGTCTATAGTTTGGCTCTGGCAAGCCAAAAAAAAAACATTGTTTAGGGACCCAAAATGACCTTGGAAGTACAGAAAGATGTACTGACATGAAAACTTCCAAAATTAACCAGTTGGAATAGGTGGGTGGCCACCAATATCCACTTGGATTTGTTTAGGGATTCAGGATATCCCTGGAAGTGCAGAACCCACAATTACAAAGAAATTTCATCATTACAGAGAAACATGTTGAACTAAAAATGGTCAAGAGGAGCCAATTGGAATAGGTGGGTGGCCACTAATATCCACTTGGATCATTGTGTATTTATTTTCCTCATGATTTTTAAGACACATCTAAGTAAACAACTTAAATTCCACTTGAAAAGGTGTTTTTACTACTTTACAAGTCTCCATCCCAAACTCATCGAAATTTTTCTCAATATACTTCTTTTGACTAAGCCATATATTTATATATATTTTTCTCTCTTTTTACCTCTATGCTAAGACAATAAACATAATGGCCAATGGTACTTCTAGAAAAACCTTTTTCCATCACATACCTACCAAAAAAATTGTACAATTCTCTTAGGTATTATTTAAGTTATATAGTGATTTATTGAGCTTACAAACCAATTTCTCACCTCCTACCACAAATCCCTTTGGTTGCTCCATTAATATCTACTCATATCCATGAATAAATTAAGCTTTGACATCCATTTTCTCCACTTCTAGATCTTATGTTGCTGCTAAATCCAACAACATTCTAATAGAAGTCAATTTTTCTATTGGGATAAACTCTCTTGGTCATATCTTGAACTTGAGAATATCCCTTCGCTACCAATATTGTTTTATATCGCTCCATTGTTCCATCAACCTTAAACTTCCTTTTGAATACCCATTTGTAACCAACAATGTTCATGTCTTGTGGCAACTCTTCTAAAACACATGCTTTGTTTTTTTAGAGATTCCATTTCTTCTTTTATTGTGTTTTCCCATTGCACACTTTCAATACTATTAGAGCCTCTTCAACACTTTTAGGCCTCTCACTAATTGGAGATGAACCACACAAATAATCAAAATATTCACTACTATAATGATACCTTTCAATTGTATTCGTATCTCTTTGGCTTATCCTATGTTGTTGAGTTATTTTTCCTAACTCTCTTGTATTCTCCTCCATTAGTATGACCATGTTTTTCATTATGGGTTATTTCAATGCAATTGTATCTTGTATTGGTGTTGATCTTGACTTTCATTACTCCAATGGGATTGGATATTGATGTGTTGTGATTTATTGTCCTGACTATATGTCAAGTCTACTTTGTCCAACATCACTAGCACCTGTGCTAAAAAATTATAAATGATCATCAACTTGATTTTGCACCCTTAGTGATGGAATTTGGTTCTCGAAACTCTTTCATCAAGATGTTCCTTTTTTTGTTCAAATTCTACAAGTTATTCTATGAGGATGACATATTGATTAACAATGCTCATGTGCTCTTTTGTAAGCCATAACTTGTATCCTTTAACACCAACAAGCTCTCCATATCCAATGAACACACACTTTTTGGATATTTCATCTATATTTTCCTATTTTCCTTAGGTACATGCATATAAGCCTCATAACCAAAGACTCTCAAGTGAGAAACATGTGTATTTCTCCCACTCCAAGCTTCCTCTAGTGTCATGTCACCCAAGGATGAACTACATGACAAAATGGACTAGGTAACAAGCTATTGCAATTGCTTCAACTCAAATACCTCTATTTAATTTTGCATTAAATATCATGCACCTTGAATTATCCACTAGATTTTGATTCATCCTCTCTGCAACTCCATTTGGATATGGATAATATGGTGTAGTTTTATACCTTGCAATCACGTGCATTTCTTAAAGTGCATCACACTCTTATGAGAAATATACCCAACCATTGTCACTTCTCATGGATTTCACCTTTCTACTAGTTTGCCTCTCCACCATATAAACAAAATTCTTGAAGGAGTTAAATATTTCACTTTTCTTATTCAAAAATACAACCCATATCTTCCTCCTAAAATCATCTATAAAGTGGCACAGTACTAAACACCACCAATCGATGCCACATTCATAGGCACACATATAAATAAATGCACTAAGTATAATATATTTTTGTATCTATGAAATCTTTAAAAAAAACTTAACCTTTGCAAGTTTATCCAACACACATAATTCACAAAACTCAATCAAAATTAAATTCCATACCTTTAACCAATCCTTTGGAGTGCAAGTCTTGTTAAATTTTCTCATTCAAGTAGCCCCATTTGCCTATGCCAAAACATGCATCCTTCAACTCCTTTAGGTGATTTATTAGTGGCTTGACTCTTCTCAATGGTTGCAACATTACTATTAGTTTTAACATGAGTAGTAATATCCAATCTATAGAGAGTACCTACCTTGATTCCCTTATCCAATACCAATTTACCCCTCACAACCTTGCACATATTCCTTGTGAAAATAACGTCAACCCATGCATCAACGAACTACCTCACCGAAAGAAGATTCCTCTTTATCCCAAGTACATGTCTCACAACAAGAAACTATCCAATTATTCCATCTTTGTATCCTATTGTAATGGATAATTTGCATACTACATTATAGACTATGCTATCTTCTAACAAGAGCTAATAAATTGCATGCTTAGTTTTCCCTCATCATCCTTGTTAGTAGAGACCACCATAGTGGCATCCTCTTTTTTATTTCCTTTGTAGAGGGAGCAATCCTTCTTTATATGCCTTTTTTAGTTGCATTTCTAGCACACCACTTTAGATTTCATCTTCCTACTAGTTGATCTACCCTTGGACTTGAATCTGCCATGAAATCCATTGTTTATATTTTATCTATAAAAACCTATTGTAATATAATTCCTTTGAATCTAAAGACACTCCTACTAATAGTGTTGGCCCTTGGTTATGGAAGGAAGCGAAGAACGAGGAAGAAAAGGTAAAAAGCGAGCTTCGCGGGAGACACAATGACTGTCACTGGGTCGAAGTGAGCAAAAGAATAGAAAATATGGAGTGAAGTGCGGAAAAGCAAGCCGTTGGATGAGGAGATCGAGGATGATAGATCAACAAGGAAGAGGGACCAAGGACGACTCAGGAAGTGAAAAACAACCAGCATTGGATGCTTTGGAGCACCACGAGATGAAGAAGGAAAGACAGGCTGGCGAAGCCCAGAAAAAGCGAGTCAAGTTGACCTAGGGTTTTAGATACCTAGGGTTTTGACACCTAGGTTTTGGCCTAAGGCTGTTGGTAAGGGACTATAATGTATAAATAGAGGTCGAGAGGACCTAGGTTGGGTCGGTTCTATAGTTGAGCCTTGTTATTGATCACTATTCGTTAGGAGAATATTGTATTAAGAGTGAGAGAAGTGTTGAGAGAGAGCCTTCTGGTATTGTAATATCTTCAGCTGGGTGCGAAGATCAAGTCCCGCAGTTGGGTGCGCAGGAAGGGGGAGGGAAAGCAAGAAAGAGAGAGAGGATTTGTTGGCCAAGAGCGCAGATCAGAACTGTAAGCTTTATCTTAATATATCATAAGCACAGTTCTGTGGACGTAGCCCTAGAGAGAGGGTGAACCACGTACATCTGTTGTTGTGTATGTGATTGATGCTTTGAGCTATGTCGTTGTTATATTGTTATCTGCATTATTGTATTAGATCATATCTATA